>JAABKJ010075445.1:11752878-11980049 GCA_011634705.1 Andricus grossulariae | reverse complement strand
AAATTAAAAATTCATCTGTTTTAGTAGAAATTTCATATTTCTTGGATGAAAAAAAAAAAATTCTTTTGTTGAAGATTCATATTTTTAGTTGAAAATTCATCTCTTTGGTTGAAAGTTCAACTATTTTATTGAAAATTGATCTCTTTTAATTGAAAATTCAACTGGTGGAATTGCTTTCCTGAAAATTAATTTTTTTGAAGGAAGGTTTATCTGTTTGGCTGAAAATTTAAGTTTTTTTTTTAATTTATTTTTTTGCTGGAAATTTATATCTTCTGGTTGAAAATTCATTTTTTGTACAGAAAATTCGTTAACAAAACTAGATGAATTCAGAAATGTCAAAATAGAGAAAGTACATAATTACCCAAATTCTAAGACCCGAAATTTCACAATTTTTAATTTTCGAAATTATTAAATTCCAAATGACTGAATTTAAAATACCAGAAAAAATATACTAAATACTTTTATCGGTTGATGTCAATACATTTTTTTTCACTTTGATCAACTTTTACCTTTGCATTATCTCCCTCATATAACTATAAAGGTTTTTGAGAAATCAAGAAAAATAAAGGTTTTTGAGAAAACTAACTTTGTAGTTTTTCCAAAAAAGTGATGCCATTTCGGTAATTTGAAAAAAATGTAAGTTTCTTGTGAAACCTAAAAGAGTGTAGATTACACTAAAAGCTACCGCAAAGAAATTGAGGTTATTTCAATTTGTTCCTAAGATTTTTTTCCTGAAAATTTTCATTATGTTTTTCATAATTCACCTAAATGTATAAGTAGCTCTAAATTCATGAAAAAAAATAGTTGGTACAAACCAAAAAAAGGTGTCCTATATTTTGTCTTAAAAAAAAAACAATATTTCAGCCCCAAATAATTTCATGACATCGCCAAATAGATTTTATTTATATATTTCTTATTACTCAAAATTAGTTTTATGTATTTAATTATTTTTAATTCCAATAATTAAGATGTGTTTCAAAATTTGAGTTGACCCCACTGTATTCTTTTTCCAAAAAAAAGTTTGTCAGTGGACTATAGCCAATAACTTTACTACTTAAAAGGAATGTTGAACAGCTGTTAAACATACCAAGTATCAACTACATTTGTAAACCCTTATCAAAACTTTGTAGATAGACCCTTACCCCATTATGTATTCTCATATATATATATATATATATATATATATATGTATACATAAATTATTCGTTGAAAATGGAAAAACAAGAACCGTTTACACACTTACCCTATAGCCGCTAAGAAAAGTATTGCCGATTTTTGGGTTCCACTACTTTTTTTGAAATTTTAAATTTCGAGCGGAAGTGCTGGCTTGATCCAAGCCAGTACCTCTACTGTATGAAAATTTTAAAAAATTCAAAAAACGAACAGGATAGAATTTTGGGCTTTTTGGGCTATCGGATGCACATGAAAATTCGAAAAACCACCCCCATGTGGAAAGAACCACCACTTTGCCACAAATAAAATCTGCCATTAACAAAGTACATCAGGAATTTTGGCTTATTTTGGGCTTTCGAATGCACCAAAAAAAATTTTGAAAACCACCCCTATGTACTAAAAAACTACCCCTCTAGTAAAAACTCAAACCTGGAAAGAACAAAATAGAAAGCAGTTTTGGCCTTTTCTTGGGTTCTCATATGCTTAAATTTTTTTTTTGAAAAAACCACGCCTTCATCTAGAATATCAAACACATATTTATCAATTTGAATTTGAATTTTCAAGGAGCCTGAAAATCAGGGACTCTATTCACCCTCTAAAATTCTGAGTGAATATAATTTTTTTGCAAAGTTGTACTGACGGTGTACAGAGAGGCTGTTTTTTAACGTTATGGATTGTAGCCCAAAAATCGATATTGGAATTTTTGAGGAGCTTAAATATCATGAACTCTAATGAAATTGTAAAATTCTAAAATAAATTTCTGTTGAAAAAGTCTTATCTCCGTGGTATCAAGGAGTTGTGTTTAACGTGTAATATTGCAGCCCAAAAATCGAAGTTGGTATTTTTGAGGAGACCAAAAATCAGAGACCCATTAATACCAGGTAGATATGACATTGTCAAAAAATAATCTCTTTCCGAATTTTACAGAGTGAATAGTATTTGATTATTGAGCTTCTTAAGCATACCAGAATTTTTTATTTCTTATTATTTAATATTTCATTTCTACCAAAAAAGATTAATTTTGTAATCAAAAAGACAAAGAGTGACTGAAAAATATGCTGTTTTTCAGCCTATTTTTTGAACCTCGCTAGCGACCTGGAGAAAAAATATAAAAATATGTTACAGGTATCAAATTACTCATCATTGAAAACCAAAGTGAGTATCGCTTGTCGTTCATCGAAGATTTAAAAAAATGACCCCTACTCAGGGGTTAAGAAAACTACATAAAATCAAAAAATAGAAAATACCTTTAATAATAAAATCATTTTTTATTATATTTTATCGATAAAATAAACCTCACAAAAGTAGAATCACGTACTTTCTTGAATAACACGGGTTTGATGTGTGTTAAGAATTAACCCCAAAGATCTTACATGGGTGAAATCATCCCTGAAACATTAACAAAAAGAACAATTTTCTGAAATGCCGAAAAAATATATTTAAATGTTCGAAGTCATAAAATAGATAAGACGACAATATTATATATGTCTCGATGAGAAACAGCCCCTACGAAGGGTAAAGCCACCCCCAATCAGAAGAAGATAATGAACAATCTCAAAAATAAAACATAAACTTGGGTTTAATATTTTTCTTACAAAAGCCTTAAGATAAGTCATCCTTATAATCCTAAAACTTTTTTATCGAAACATATAATTTTTACCGAAAACGTAAAAAAAGTAATTTACTAGATTCCTACTTGGAAGGTAGTTGAGAAGACCATAATACTCTATCCCTCTGATGAGTGGCGCATAGCAAACATAGTGGCCTGCCTTCAGTAGCTGAAACTCTAAACTTGCCGTAAGTGACTGGATAACCACTAGATCTTGTCTTAAATGGCTAGGACTCTGATCTTGCCTTGAGTGGCTGGAACTCTAAACTTGCCTCAAGTGACTGGATCGCCACTAGATCTTGCCTTAAGTGGCTAGAACTCTGATCTTGCCTGAAGTAGCTGGAACTCTGAGATTGTCCTAAATGGCTGGAACTCTGATCTTGCCTTAAGTGACTGGATAATCACTAGATCTTGCCTTGAATGGCTAGGACTCTGATCTTGCTTGGAGTGGCTGGAACTCTGAACTTTCCTTAAGTGACTGTATCGCCACTAGATCTTGCCCTAAGTGGCTAGAACTCTGATCTTGCCTTGAGTAGCTGGAACTCTGAGCTTATCTTAAATAGCTGGAACTCTGATCTTGCCTCCAGTGGCTGGATCACCACTAGATCTTGCCTCAAGTGGCTGAAACTGGCTGATCTTGCCTTAAGTGACTGTAACTCTAATCTTGCATACAGTGGCTGAATCTTGCCTTAAGTGACTGGTTCGCCACTAGATCTTGCCATAAGTAGCTAGAACTCTGATATTGCCTCAAGTGGCTGGAACTCTGATCTTGCCTTAAGTGGCTGGATCACGACTATATCTTGCTTCAAGTGGCTGAGTCACCACGAGATTTTGCCTTGAGTGGCCGGATTTACAATAGCTCTTGCCTTAAGTGGCTGGAGAGCTAAGATCTTGCCTTAGGTGGCTGGATTTACAATAGCTCTTACCTTAAGTGGCTGGAGAGCTAAGATCTTGCCTCAAGTGGTAGGACCTCACACTGATCTTGCCTTGAGTGGCTGGAACTAAGTCTGATCTTGCCTTGAGTGGTTCCAACTCAGACCGATCTTGAATTAAGTGCCTGGTTCACCACTAGATCTTGCCTCAAGTGGCTGGATCCCCACTAGATCTTGCCTCAAGTAGCTAGATCACCACTAGATCTTGCCTTAAGTGGTTGTATCATCACTAGATTTTGCCTTAAGTGGCTGGATCACCACTAGATCTTGCCTTAAGTTGCTGCATCACCACTAGATCTTACCTTAAGTCGCTAGAACTCTGATCTTGTCTTGAGTGGCTGAAGCTCCGATCTTGCCTTAAGTGGCTGGATTTACAATAGGTCTTGCCTTAAGTGGCTGAAGAGCTAAAATCTTGCGTCAAGTGGCTGGAACTGACTGATCTTGCCTTAAGTGGCTGACTCACTACTAGATCTTGCCTTAAGTGGTTGGATCACCACTCAGCCTTTCCTTAAGTAGTTAGAACTCTGATCTTGCCTCAAGTGGCTGGAACTCTAATCTTGTTTTAAGTGGCTGGAACTCTAATCTTGCCTTAAGTGGCTGGAACTCAGACTGATCTTGCCTTAAGTGACTGAAACTCTGACTAATCTCCTGATTGGGGGGGGGGTGTCAACAACAACAACTTCTTTGTAGGGGTTGTTATCTCATCAAGACATATATAATATGGTTGCGTTATATATTTTATGACTTCTAACATTTAAATATATTTTTTCGGATTTTTAGGAAATGTTTATTTTTCTTAATGTTTTAGGGATAATTTCCTCCCGTGAGAGAGATTCGGGGTGAATTTTTATCCCACATCAGCCCCTTATCAATGAAGAAAATACGTTATTTTACTTTTTTAGGGTTTATTTTATAGAAAAAAATACAAAGAAAAATGATTTCATAATTTGTGATATTTTCTATTTTTTAATTTTTTGGGAACCTTCCTAACCCCTAAATAGGGATAATTTGATCGTTACCAACTCCGATGATAATACAGATTCCTTCTAATTTAACTTGTATTCAAAACATAACTCCTTGCTATGAAGAGCGTATATCTTAAAAAAGTACCTACTCTCGAGTTCTCTAGTAGCTTAGTGGTTAAAGCACCCGACCGGCAATCGGAAGACGTTAGGTTCGATTCCCACCGGAGCGAAGGAGAAAGATCCTTTTTCAGAAATTATAAATGGAAAAATAACCATTGTTATATATTTTCATTGCATCATTTGTATTTTAATAATAATTTTGAAAACCAAAACTTATCACAACCGGTTCATTTTTGCTAGTATTTGAATCAGGTCTTTTCCAGGGTTTCCAGGTTTTCCAGGTCAAGAAGTCAAGTTTTTCTAGGTCTCCTTTTTTTACATCAAATATTGAAATAATCGTTTGTTATACATGTGAAATTATGAGCCGTTTCATTTCTTATTGGCCAACAATTTGTAAAGAAAATAGAACGATACATAAACAAACTCTTAATTTTTTGCCAACATAAGTCGTCTTTGTGAAATCTTTGGGAATATTTTTAAATCTTTATAAAGCCTTTGAAACCCTTGAATTCTTTGCAATCTTTGTGAAATATTTAAAATCTTTGAAATCTTTGTGAAATTTTTAAAAATCTTTTTAAATTTTTATGAAACCTTTGAATATTTGTGAAATCTTTCTTTAATATTTGTATGTGAAATCTCTTGTGTTCGTTTGAAATCATTGAAATCTTTTTAAAACCTTATGAATTCTTTTAAATATTTGTGAAATCTTTCTGAAATCTGTTGTATTCGTTTGAAATCATTAACATATTTAAAAAAATTTGAAATCTTTAAAATCTTCGAAGTGTTTTGAAATCTTTATGACATTTGCATGAAATTTTTGAAATTTTTATGAGATCTTTGAAATATTTGTGAAATCTTTCTGAAATCTTTTGTATTAATTTGAAATCATATAAATATATAAAAATCTGTGTGAAGTCTTTTGAAATCTCCTATCAAATTTTTAATCTTATTGAATCTTTGAAAGTTTTGAAATCTTAGAAGTCTCGTTGACCCTTTTTAAAATCTTTACAATTTTAAAGTTTTAAAATCTTTGAAATCTTGTGAAATTTTTTTGAAATGTTTGAAATCTGGTGTACTGTATCTTTTTACAAATTTTTGAAACAATTGTAATCTTTTAAAAGTTTTAAAATGTTTGTGAAATTGTTGCGAAATCTTTTAAATCTAGTGTCCAGGTCTTTGAAATCCGTTAAAACTTGGTGAAATACTAAAAATATTTTTAAATCTTTTGAAATCTATAGAAATATTTTGTAACCTTTTGAAATCTGATGTAAACTCAAAAACCAAACGGTCATTCCAAAAAGTTTCTGTATGTTGTTTAGAAATTTTTTTTTTTCAAAAAATTCATGAAAATTCATGTGTTTTGGTAGAAATTTGTTTGAAAACTTAATTGTTAAAAATTCACTTTTTTCGTTGAAGATTCATCTCTTTTGGTTGGTAATTTGCGAATTTTTTAAAAAATCGTTTCATTTTTTGTTAAAAATTAATTTTTTCAACTAAAAATTTAACTATTACATTTTTGGATGAAAATTGATCTTTTTTAGTTGAAAATTCAACTATTTGTGTGAAAATTTCTCTTTTTGGTTGAAGATTCATCTCTTTGGTGGAAAATTTAACAATTTCGTTGAAAATTCGTTTCTTCTTTGGTTTAAAATTAACTTTTTTTCAACTGAACATTTAATTGTTATATTTTTAGTTGAGAATTGATCTTTTTAGTTAAAAATGCATTTGTTCTTTTGAAAATTCGTGTTTTTTTTAGTAGAAAATTAATCTTCTCAGTAAAAAATTCCTCGTTTTCGGTCAAAAAATTCAACAACTTGGCTGAAAATTGCACTGCTTAGTTAAAAATTTATCTTTTTGGTTGAAGATTCATCTCTTTGGTGGAAAATTTAACAATTTCCTTGAAAATTCGTTTCTTTTTTTGGTTGAAAATTAACTTTTTTTTCGAAAATTTAACTGGTATATTTTTAGTTGAAAAATTATATTTTTTATTTAAAAATTCAACTATTTGGTTCAGAATTTATAATTTTTAGTTAAAAATTCTTGTATTCTGTTAAAAATTCGTGTTTTGTTTAGTATAAAATTAATATTCTCAGTTAAAAATTTATTTTTTTTCAGGCAAAAATTCAACAACTTGGTTCAAAATTCTACTGCTTTGTTAAAAATGTATCTTTATGGTTGAAGATTCATTTCTTGGGTGGAAAATTGAAAAATTTCGTTGAAAATGCGTTCATTTTTTAATTGACAATTAACTTTTGTTCAAATGAAAATTTTAATTTTACATTTGTAGATAAAAAGTTATCTTTTTTAGTTAAAAAATTCAACCATTTGGATAAGAAAGTTTATCTTTTTGGTTGAAGATTCATCTTTTATGTGGAAAATTTAACAATTTCGTTGAAACATCGTTTCTTTTTTGGTTGAAAATTAACTATTTTAACTGAAAATTTAACTATTATAATTTAGTTAGAAAAATTTTTTTTGGTAAAAATTCAATTATTTGGTTAAAAATTTATCTTTTTTAGTTAAAAATTAATATATTCGGTTAAAAATTCGTGTTTTTTTTTTAGTAGAAAATCAATCTTTTCAGTTAAAAATTGATCTTTTTTAGTCAAAAATTCAACAATTTGGTTGAAAATTGTACTGCTTTTTTTTTTAAATTTATGTTTTTGGTTGAAAATTCATCCCCTTGGAGGAAACTTTAACAACTTCGTTGAAGTTTCATTTCTATTTTGGTTTAAAATTAACTTTTTTCAACTGAAAATTTAACATTACATTTGAAGCTGAAAAATTATCTTTTTTAATCATTTATTTTTATGGTTGAAGATTCATCTCTTTGGAAGAAAATTTAACAATTTCTTTAAAAATTCCTTCCTTTTTTGGTTGAAAATTAACTTTTTTTAACTGAAAATTTAACTTTTGTATTTGTAGTTGAAAATTTATGTTTTTTAAATAGAAATTCAACTATTTGGTTAAAAATTAATTTTTTTAAGATAAAAATGCATTTCTTCTGTTAAAAAATCGTGTTTTTTAGTAGAAAATTAATCTTCTTAGTTGAAAATTAATCTTTTTCGTTGAAAATTCATCTGTTTGGTTTACAGTTGAACTACTTTCTTAAAAATCAAGTTTTTGTGAACATTCATCATTTTAGTTGCAAATATTCATCTCTAGAGTGGAAAATTTAACCAGTTTTTTTTTAAACTGAAAATATAAATATTCCATTATTGGTTGGGAAATTATATTTTTTCATGAAAATTGATCTTTTGTATTTGAAAATTCTACTATTTGGTTGAAAATGTATGTGTTTTATTGAGAATTCAACTATTTTGTTAAAAATTCGTCTTTTGTTTAATTCAAATGCTTTTTATATTTGATTGAAAATTAATATTTTTTATGAAAATTCAACTATTTTGGTAGAAGATTCAACTAGATGGTGAAAAATTAAACTATTTGAAAAATTGACTACCAAAATTAACTACTTGTCACAGTTTCGATTATGCTAATTTCTAAAAGCTTTGAACTAAATAGTGGAATGTTTAAACTAAAAAATTTCAATTTTTATTCAAAAATGGTGTAGTTAAATGTTTAGTTTAAAATTTAAAAAAAAGTTTAATTTAAGTTTATTCAAGAAAATTAATTTTTAATAAAAAAACTAATTTTCTACGAAACAGTTTAATTTTCTACCAAATAGTTGAATTTTCTACCAAAATTTTGAATTTTTAAGCGAAAAAGACCATTTTTCTACAAATAAATTGAATTTTCAAACTCAGAATATGAATTTTCAGCAAAAAATTAATTATTAATCGAACAATTAAATATTCAACAAAATAGTGGAATTTTCAGTTTAAAAACTGATCTTTTATTGGAAATAAAACGAATCTTCAACACAGAATATTACTTTTCTACCAAAAGACGATTTTTCGAAAAATAACGTAAATTTTCAACTAAATAGTTTGAATAATAGATGTGATGCTTGTTTCTCAAAATTTTTAACTAAATAGTGAAATATTTAAACTAATGAAGTTCAATTTTTATTCAAAAATGGTGTAGCGATGGTAATTTCCAAAAGCTTTGAACTAAATCGTGAAATGTTTAAACTAAAAATGTTCGATTTTAAATAAAAAATGGTCTAGTTAAATTTTTAATCAAGAGAATTAATTTTCAATAAAAAGAATTATCATGCAACAGTTTAATTTTGTATTAAATAGTTGAATTTTCTACCAAACTGTTGAATTTTTAAGCAGAAAATACCATTTTCCTCAAACCAGTTGAATTTTCAAAAAAAAAGTTAATTTTCAACCAATCAATTAAATATTCAACAAAATATCTGAATTTTCAGTTTAAACATTTTATTTCATTAAAAATAACACGAATCTTCAAAACTCACTAAATACAAAATAGTTGAATTTTCAGTTTAAAAACTGATCTTTCATTGAAAAAAAAACGAATCTTCAACACAGAAGATTACTTTTCTACCAAAAAGACGATTATTAAAAAAAAAAAAAACAGAAAATTTTTAACTAAATAGTTTAAACATTAGATGTGATGCTTGTTTCTCAAAATTTTTAACTAAACAGTGGAATATTTAAACTGAAAAAGTTCAATTTTTAATAAAAAATTGTGTGGTTAAATTTTTATTCAAAAGAATTAATTTTCAATAAAAAAAAATTTATCATGCCACATTTATTTTTTTTACTAAATAGTTGAATTTTCTACAAAAATTTTTTATTCTTAAGCGAAAAAGATCATTTTTCTACAAACCAGTTGAATTTTCAAGCCCAGAATATGAATTTTCAACAAAAAGTTCATTTTTAACCAATCAGTTAAATATTCAACAAAATAGATAAATTTTCAGCTTAAAAAATTTTCTTTGATTAAAAATGGAACGAATGTTCAACACAGAAGATTACTTTTCTGCCAAAAAGACGATTTTTCAAAAAATAACATAAATTTTCTACTAAATAGTTTAAACAATAGATGCAATGCTAGTTTTGAAACGCTTTGAACTGAATACTGAAATGTTTAAACTAAAAAAGTTCCATTTCCAATAAAAAATGGTGTAGTAGAATTTTCATTTAAGCGAATTAATTTTCAATTTAAAAAAAAACGAATTTTCCACGAAACAGTTTAATTTTGTACCAAATAGTTGAATTTTCAACAAAAATTTGGAATTTTTAAGCGTAAAATATCATTTTTCTACACACCAGTTGAATTTTCAAACCCAGAATATCAATTTTTAATCAAAAATTTAATTTTGAACCAATCAGTTAAATACTCAACAAACTAGTTGAATCTTCAGTTTAAAAAAATATCATTTATTAAAAATAGAACGAATCTTCAACACAGAAGGTTACTTCTCTACCAAAAAGACGAAAAAAAAAAAAAAAATGTCAACTAAATAGTTTAAACAATAGATGCGATGTTAATTTGTAAAAGCTTTGAACTGAATAGTAAGATTTTTAATCTATGAAGGTTCCATTTTCAATCAAAAATGGTTTATTCAAATTTTTATTCAAAAGAATTATTTTTAAATAAATAAAAAAAACGAATTTCCTGCATAACAGTTTAATTTTGTATTAAATAGTTGAATTTTCTACCAAAATGTTAAATTTTTAAGAAAAAAATACCATTTTCCTCAAACCAGTTTAATTTTCAACAAAAATGTTAATTTTTAACCAATCAGTTTAATATTTAACAAAATAACTGTATTTTTAGATTAAAAATTTTATTTTATTGAAAATAAAACGAATCTTTAACACAGAAGATTACTTTGCTACAAAAAAGACGATTTTCCAAAAATAACATAAATTTTCAACTAAATAGTTTGAACAATAGATGTGATGTTTGTTTCTCAAAATTTTTAACTAAATAGTGGAATATTCAAACTAGAAAAGTTCAATTTTTATTCAAAAATTGTGTAGTTCAATTTTTATTCAAGAGAATTAGGTTTCAATAAACAAAAATTTATCATGACACAATTTAATTTTGTACTAAATAGTTGAATTTTCTACCAAATTTTTTAATTTTCAAGCGAAAAAGACCATTTTTCTATAAACGAGTTAAATTTTCAAGCCCAGAATATGAATTTTTCACAAAAAGTTATTTTTAAACCAATCACTTAAATATTCAACAAAATAGTTGAATTTTTAGTTTAAAAAAAATTCTTGTATTAAAAATAAGACGAATCTTTAACACAAAAGATTACTTTTCTACCAAAAAGACGATTTAAAAAAAAAACATGAATTTTCAACTAAATAGTTTGAACAATATGTGCGATGCTAGTTTCTAAAAGCTTTGAGCTAAAAAGGGGAATGCTTAAACTAAAAAAGTTCAATTTTTAATCAAAAATGGTGTAGTTAAATGTTTAACCAAAAGAATAAATTTTCAATTAAAAAAAAAGAATTATCCACGAAACAGTTTAATTGTTTACCAAATAGTTGAATTTTCTACCAAATTTTTTAATTTTCAAGCGAAAAAGACCATTTTTCTACAAACCAGTTGAATTTTCAAGCCCAGAATATGAATTTTTCACAACAAAGTTAATTTTAAACCAATCACTTAAATATTCAACAAAATAGTTGAATTTTCAGTTTTAAAAAATTTCTTTCATTAAAAATAAAACAAATCTTCAACACAGAAGATTACTTTTCTACCAAAAAGACGATTCTTCAAAAAAAAAAAACATAAATTTTCAACTAAATAGTTTAAACATTAGATGTGATGCTTGTTTCTCAAAATTTTTAACTAAATAGTGAAATGTTTAAACTAAAAATGTTCAATTTCCAATCAAAAATGGTGTAGTTAAATTTTTATTCATGAGAATTAATTTTCAATAAAAAAAAATTATCATGAAACAGTTTAATTTTGTACTAAATAGTTGAATTTTCTACCAAACTGTTGAATTTTTAGGCAGAAAATACCATTTTCCTCAAACCAGTTGAATTTTCGAAAAAAAGTTCATTTTTAACCAATCAGTTGAATATTCAAGAAAACAGTTGAATTTTCAGTTTACAAATTTTATTTTATTAAAAATAAAACGAATCTCCAACACAGAAGGTTACGAGGTGAATCTTCAACCAAGAAGCATTATTTTCTACAATGAAAGCCGAATTTTCAAACAAGTAATTAAATTTTAAACTAAAAAAGATACAGTTTTAGTCAAACAGTTGAATTTTCAACTAAAAAAATCAATTTTGAACCAAAAATGAAATAGTTATACTTAAAATTGAAAATATTAACTTTCTGCTAAAAAAGAAAGGAATTTTCAACAAAAAAGTTAATTTTTTAACCGAGGAGATAAATCTTCAATTAAAATTATGAATTTTGAACAAAAAAAATTAATTTTTAACAAAAAAGTTAAGTTTTTAACCAAAGAGCTGAATTTTTTACCAAAAAAGACAAGTTACAAAAAAACGAATTTTTATCAAAATAGTTGAATTTTCAACCAAGGAGATAAATTTTCAACTAAAATGACGAATTTAAAAAAAAAAATGAATTTTCAACAAAATAATTCAATTTTGAATTAAATAGTTGAATTTTAAACCAAACAGGACGAAGTTCCGACTAAATAATTAAATTCTTATTGAAAAAAAAATTCAACTAAAATAAAAATGAATTTTTAATAAAATAGTTCATTTTCACCAAGACCATTTATGAATTTTTAAACAAATAGTTTAATTTTCAACCAAAAATTGAATACAAAGTTTTTAGTTAAAAAAATGAATTTTTTAGCAAAAAAAAAACAAATTTCTAACAAGATAGTTAAATTTTCAACCAAGAAGCATTATTTTCTACAAAGAAAGCCGAATTTTCAAACAAGTATTTAAATTTTAAATTAAAAAAGATACAGTTTTAGTCAAATAATTGAATATTTAAATTAAAAAAATCAATTTTGAAATAAAAATGAAATAGTTACACTTATAATTGAAAATATTGACTTTCTACTAAAAAGGAAAGGAATTTGTAACAAAAAAGTTAAATTTTTAACCGAGGAGATAAATTTTCAATTAAAATTATGAATTTTGAACAAAAAAAAATGAATTTTTAACAAAATAGTTCAATTTTAAACCAAACAGTACGAATTTTTTTCTAAATAATTGAATTCTCAACCAAAACAGATAAATAAATAAAAATCGAAATAAAAGTGCATTTCCTCCCACTGCCGGTCGGTTCATACTTACGTATCATCATCCTTTGTAATAAACAATGACTTCTCATGTAGTTTAATGCCAGATGCATGATAAGCAGTTTAGTTCCACTTTATATAATTTTTAGTGGCACGATTGAAAAAGATATGGAAAATATAAAAACTGAGAAAGAAAATATTTTTATTAAAGAAACCAAACAATTAATTTTGATGAAAAGAAAGATAAATAAATTGTTATAAATTTTAATTCCGATAGAAGTGTACAATTATATATTTTTAATGTTGAATCATCGAAAGAGGACTGTCACCGAATGATTAATTCTGGTCGAGAAAAGTGGCGGAAGCCACGGAAAGATTGTGCGTGGACAACTGGACATCCTTCAGTTATTTTGGAACGTCCAAATCGTGCGTGCAGACTTTATTTTTTATCTCTCGATGACCTCGATCTTTAATATTTCCCATGATTATCGGATTTTTTTCTAAATTTAGACACCGAGAGGTTGAGTGGATTAAGTGAGTAAATTAATATTGAATCAAACCTGCAAAATTAGTCTCAAAAGTGCGATAAAGAAAAATGTAGGAAATTTGATGCATCCGACATTTTAAAAAGTATTCCATTATCAGCAGTGTCAACGGATAGAACGCAATAAATTCGTATTTTATCACTACTGAAAAAAATATCAATAAGCCTGAACTGGTACTAAAATAGGGACGACTGAAAAATCCCGAAAAATAAAATTCCTGATACTGTAAAATTCCCGAATAATACAATTTCTGAATAATAAAATTCCCGAATTGGAAAATTCGCGAATAATAAAATTCCCAACAGTTTATAGATATTACCGAATTTGGAAATTCCCGAATAATGAAATTCCCGACTGAAGATTACCGAATTATAAAATATCCGAACTAGAAAATTTCCGAATTTCAACAATTAAAAAATTTTAAATTCGGGAATTTTCTAGTTTGGAAATTTTATGATTCGGAGATTTTATTATTCGAGAATTTTATATTTATGGAATTTTATTATTCGGGAATTTCCCAATACGGTAATGCTATGTTTCGGGAATTTTATCATTTAGGAAATTTATTATTCGGGAATTTTCCAATTCGGTAATATTATAAACTGTTCTGGAATTTTATAATTCAGGAATTTTTTATTGAAGAATTTTCCAATTCTGTAATGTTATAAACTGTTCGGGAATTTTACTGTTGGAGAATTTTCCAATTCGGTAATATCATAAATTATTCGGGAATTTTATTATTTGGGAATTTTATAATTTAGGAATTTCATCATTCGCGAATTTTATTTTTCGGAAATTTTATTATTCGGGAATTTTTTTATTCAGCAATTTTATTATTCGGGAATTTTATAATATAGGAATTTCATCATTCGGGAATTTTATTATTCAGAAAATTTGCAATTCGGTAATATTATATATTGTTTGAGAATTTTGCAAATTTTGGAATTTTATTTTTCGAAAATTTTATAAGTCTGGAGTTTTATTATTGGGGAATTTTCCAATTTGGTAATACTATAAACTGTTCGGGAATTTTTCAATTGAGGAATTTTATTATTCGGGAGTTTTATAATATAGGAATTTCATCATTCCGGAATTTTATTATTCGGGAATTTTGCAATTCGGTAATATTATATATTGTTTGGAAATTTTTTCAAATTTTGGAATTTTATCATTCGGAACTTTTGTAAGTCAGGAGTTTTATTATTGGGGAATTTTCCAATTTGGTAATACTATAAACTGTTCGGGAATTTTTCAATTGAGAAATTTTATTATTCGGGAATTTTTCAATTAAAGAATTTTATTTTTCGGGAATTTTCCAATTCGGAAATACATTATAAATTGTTGGGAGATTTTACCATCAGGAAATTTTATTTTTCGAGAATTTCAAAATTCAGAAATTTTATTATTCGGAAATTTTCTAATTCAGAAATTTTTTTATTTGAGAATTTTATTATTCGGGAATGTTCAAATTCAGGAATTTTATTATTCGAATATGTTATCATTTGTTAATTTGATTATTCGGGAATTTTATTACTGGGGAATTTTCCAATTTGATAATATTATAAACTTTTTGGGAATTTTTCAACTCAGGAATTTTATTATGCGGGAATTTTATTATTCGAGAATTTCATAATTCAGGAATTTTATTATTCGGGAATTTTATTACTGGGGAATTTTCCAATTTGATAGTATTATAAACTGTTCGAGAATTTTCCAACTCGGGAATTTTATTATTCGATAATTTTATAATTCAGGAATTCTATTATTCGGGAATTTTATTACGGGTGAATTTTTCAATTTGATAATATTATAAACTGTTCGGGAATTTTCCAATACGGCAATTTTCTAATTCGGTACTTCTTTATTCGGAGCTTTTATTAATCGGGAATTTTATTATTGGGGAATTTTCCAATTTGATAATATTATAATATTATATATTATATTATATTATAATATAAACGTCGACATTTGATTGAATCCGCGAAAGTCATTTTTCACATAAAACCAATACCTTATCATTGAGATGAGAATGTGAAAATTAAAAATATTTAAATCTAAAGTTATTCAATTATAAACTGACTAAATGCTTTCAATATGAAATTTTGCAATTATGAAAGTTTCAATAACCTCCAAAATTGAACTGCTTTAGATTTAAATATTGGAAACTACAATTTTTAATTGATATTATAAATACTTTAAAGATGACAAATATATTATTAATAAGTATTATATCATGTATTCTGAAAATTATTGTTAATGATCATTAACAATAATACGTTCAATATATATATTTTTTATTTTTATCTTTTGCGTTCGCTTTTTCAGCTCTTTATTATGCGTTCAAGCATATTTGAATATTTATACATTGATTACTTCATTTTAATGGGAATTATATACATCAGTGTTTCACAATATTCCGTAAGCCGAGGATTAGAAATGATCAATTTATTGCACAGTTTTCCACTTTCCCACCATTCAATTGGAACAAAGGTCAATTTTGTAAACATTTCAAACTTAATTTAAGGGCATGTGACAATCAAGCGATTCTTTCTTTAATGACATTCTTTTTGATCATACCATTTCCACACGAAATGAGATATTGAGCTAAATATTTGGGAAAATAAAGAAAAGGGACTGAGCAACGTTTATGTACTAATCAATTTTCATAGATAGAAAAAAGTGAAAATTTTTGTTTGTTTGTCACATGCATTTAACTGGTTATTACTAGGGTAGACCACCATATATTGAATAGTGAACCTACAGTTGTTAATCAATAATTCTGACCAAAAATAAACGTAAAATAATTAATTCTAATTTAAAAATATTAACATATTTATTGCCTCAACTATTATTTTGATTAATTTAATTGTTTTACAATCATTGTTATTTTAGAATTATTGATTATCTACTGCTGGTTCATTATCTACTGTATAGTGGTCTTCCATACATTATCTTTGGTAGATAAATTACCCTTTGCTGAAAAAAATTGAAAATAATTTAGTGGCGATATCTGTGTTGTTCATGCCGGATTCGAATTGAAGAATGAGAATTTTGTTGAGCAATGTACCACCAGAAGCAGCCCATTATGATGACAAATTTGAATTAAAAGAATATTTTTTGCAGTGCCTAAAATGTTTAAAAAATTCTTTTTTTTTCTTTTTTACTTTTCACTAAAAAAAATGTTTAACAAAACAGTTACGTTTCCACATAAAAAGCCTAAATTTTAAACCAAGAACATTAATTTTCTGAAAAAAAGTCTACAAAATAGTTACAGTTTTCACCAAACAGATTAAATATTATCTAAAATGATGAATTTAAAACAAAGAAGTTCAACTTTCAACCAAGTATTTGAATTTTGAACAAAAACTATTCATTCTCAGCAAAAAAAAAGGTATGGTTAATATTTTAACAAAATGAAATGTTCATTTTGAATCAATGTCGTGTTCAATTAATAAAAAAAGCAAATTTTAAACCAAATAGTTAAATCTTTAAACAAAACATATGTATTTTCCACCACACAGTGGCATTTTTAAACGACAAAGAGTAAATTTCTACCAATGGAGGTGAATTTTCAAACAAAAAAGACCAATTTTCAACAAGAGAGTTGAATTTTCAACCAAGAGAGATTTTCCACTCGAAAAAACAAATTTTTAACCAAACTGTGGAATTTTGATGCAAAGATGCGAATGTTCTATAAAACAGTTAAATTATAAATACAAGAGTTAATTCTCAACTAAATAGTTGAATATTACACAAGATTGATACACAAGATTGATGAGGTTTTAAGTAAAAAAGCAAATATATTACAAAAATTCTAATTAAAAAAAATTATGTCGTAACAAAGTAATTGAATTTTCTACAAAAACAGTTGAAATTCCTACCATAAAATATAAATTTTGAAAAGAAAAGTATGCCATGGTGAATTTTAAAGAAAATAATTACCTTTTTATCCAGAAAAGATTAATTCTTCACTCAAAACGGAGAATAAGGGCAACAAAAATGTTTAATTTCTAAAATAAAAAAAAGGATTTATTACAAAACAGTGGAACTTTCAAACAAAAAAGTTGAATTACCAACCCAAAAAAGGTTCCATCAATTCAGTTCGAAATTGCGTGAAATGAAAAAAGAAAAAGAGGTGTAAGAGTGTGGAGTCTGCTATAAATAAATAAGAATTTCAATAATTTATATACTAAAGAATAATAATTTAAGTGAACACTGAGATTCATTTCAATGCTTCCATTTAAAGCCACCATGTTATGAGCCTATTACCAAAATAGCTCTTTAACATACCGTCCAGGTAGTGGCAGTTAATTAGTTTCAGACGCCACTGCACAGTCGGTTCATTAGTTCCAGAAATGGCCACTGAATAACGCACAATGTATTTAATTAATTTACTGTATCCATTCTTGAGAAGTTTTTGAGAAAACGCAAAAAGTTGTGAAAAAAACTTTTCGGGGTTTCGCCGAAGCCGTACCTAACCTCAGAACCCGAGGAATGGTCGGACGGAAAAAATGAATGAGAACACTCTTACCGTCCAGTCAGAAAAAATAAGTATAGAATAAGCCAACACATTAGATATTATATTTTAGGATCCACGCCAGAGTACCCTCGATTTTAATAATATTGTAGCCCTTCATAATTGTGCGTAAACGGGGTCGAGATCGAAACTGGGTATTAAACTGACAGTTCGTCAACACTGAGCAGACAGCGCAGAAAGCCAACACCAAAGAAGCAGGACGGGAGGATGGCCCGAAACCAACACGGCGCACCAGTCCCGCGCATTACATGGCGTCACTACCGGATGGCCATGTCTCACCGAAGAAGTGAGAAGGTGTCATAACAAACAGCCATTCTCCATCGCCGATACCATGACATGGCGTCACTACCCGACGACCCTGTTTCACAAGCGGAGGGTGGGGGTGCCAACACTGGCAGCCATTTTCCATCGTCATCACAACAACATGGCGTCACTTCCAGACGTACAATCATAAATAAGGTCACTTTCTCCTCCTACTAGTTTTAGGTAATTAAAGTGAGTGACAGTACGAGGACTTGGGTCCAAAGTTCGGCTTTTCGACAGGATGCACGTCAATCATTTTCAGTGACGGTTTCCTGTTGAAGGTCCAAGGGTCGGTTTTTTATAGCATCTGGCTGACACCATGACCCATTAACGATACTAAACATAGCTCAATGTCTCAAGTTTCTGACCTTCAATTCACTGTAGGCACAATTTGTATGTGTGTCTTGAATATAAGCTGCATCTAAAATATCTTGTAAGTCTTCTTCTGAGTGTAAATTCGCACATATATCTTTAGCTAGTGAAGAATTAGATAAACATACTTTTGCTTCAATGCGAAACATTGCTTGGTAAGGCGATCCTTTTATCCCATCATGAAAAGCACGATTTCTCATAAATTGCACGAAAATTATACCTTCCGACCACATGTTACATTTTTCCTTTTTACCATTTTTATTTCACTATTTCATTTTATATTGAGAATTTGTCACATACATTTTTCGTTGTTATATTCTTGCAAAATTCAAAAATTTTGCTTTAAAATCTCATAAATTCTTTTTCAAAATCATTTTTTTTTAATTTTTGAAGTGATTCGAATTTTTCAAAATTTTTTTTTTTTCACTGAAAAATTAAAAAAATTGCTCTAAAATCTTCCAGATTCTTTTTCGACAATTTTGGAAATCTTTAAAAGAAAAATTTTATTCTCTTGAAACCTTTCAAAATTACTAAAAAACATCTTTTTTCGAAATCTTCAAAAATCTACATTTTGTTATAAGTTTCTTGAAATCGTTTCATGGTTTAAATTATTTATGAAATTTTTTCAAAACTTCTCAATATCTTTCAAAATGAAGAGCATTTTTCCTAAAAAAAAAGTTTAATTCTGAAAAATGAAAAAATTGCCTTAAAATCTTCCCCATACTTTTCTGACAATTTTGGAAATCTTTCGAAATGTTTTTAAAACTTGTTCAATTTTATCTAGGAAAGTTTTTCATTCTCTTGAAACCTTTCATTCTTGAAAAGATTCTAAATTTTTTCTTGGAAATCTCTGAAAATCGATTTTTTTTTAATTTTATGAAATCGACATTTTGTTTTAAATTTTATTGCATCTTTGCGAAACTTCTTATTTTTTCTTGAACTAAACGACTTTTTTGTAAAATGTTGTAAACGTGCAGAATTGAACAATTTTGCTTTAAAATTTCCTACATTATTTTTCGAAATTTTAGAGAATCATTTTTTAATATTCTCTTAAAATCAATTTACCAAATAAAACATTATTTAAATTTCACCAGGAATTTCAAGAAAAATTTTTCAATCTCTTGAAATCTTCAAAATTCTCAAGGCAAAATGTTCGGCGAAATGTTCGACAAAATTCTCTCCATTATTCTCATTCATCACAAAAAAAACTTGATAAAATTTAAGTGTAGAAGCCTTAAAACTTAATTCTAAAGCAAAAAAAATGTAAAAAGTCTGTTTTTATAATATAAAAAGCACAAAATTTCACATTTTTTACACTTTCCCCATGCATTTGAATGATTTTCAGCCTAAAAGTACAGCTAGCGTCACCCTCGGCCGTACTCAACATTTCCGTCACTTTAATTTCAGAGTGTCACGGGGCTGCTGCTCTGGACTGGTTCTTTTCGGTTCGCAACCGTTCTTCACAGTCAACAAAATTAAAAAATTCGAACTCTAAAGCTAAACATTTTTCCATTTGAAGTAATACAAAATAAACTATAAATTAAAGTACTCAAAGTGGAACTCATGAATTTTAAACTTTTTTAATTGTAGTTTAAAAGTTTTTTAATTAAACAATTTTGAACTCGAATGCTCAATAATTTACACTTATAAAATGGAAGGTACTAACACTTTCCAATTAAACAATTTTTAATTTTAATTTTTAAATCAAAGATTCAGATTCAATTCCAAAAATATAAATCCACGTTATCATTTTCAATGCCCTAAATTAAAGAATTAATTAATAGACTTTAAATTTTTCAAAATATTATTTTAAGAAATTTTAAGCTAGAAACATAGAAAATTGAAAAATTAAATTTTTTCAACTAAACACTTCGTAAATTAGAAGTTAAATTATTTTCATTTCGAATAGTTAAAACATCCTTGACTGAAAATTACTGAAGCAGACCACGATTAACCGCCGAGGTTACTGCCTGCTTTTTTCATACACTCCTGCGTTGTTGTGGAGTTGCTTCGCTGACCTCGCAGCGCCACTCTCTCGCCCCCTTGGCCCGCCTTGTCCTGTATATCGGGAACCAGTATAACGGGACTCCACTGTTATTTATTATAATGCAGATAAAAAAATACGTTTTACGAATTGATCTTACATAACCGAGACGTTTCTGACAGTTTTGTCCTTTTTCATCACAATAAATTTATCGATTTCTTTTCGCTCAGTTTAAATCAATTACCCTGTTTAAAAAATTCTTAGTACACTCCACGAATTTTTTACTCATGCAAAAATGTAAATATGTATGACAAAATTAGAAAGAATGATTGGGTGTAAAAATTAATTTTACCAAATAAGAAAATGTAAATACAACATCTTCCACAAGTTCTTCGCGTTTAACAAAAAGATTCTTCGTTTTTAATATAACAATCCATTTTCTTAACAACAAATTATAATATCAAAATTTGTTAGAAATTTTTTGCTTTTACAAATAGATTTGTTCTTTCCAACAATTAATTTTTCTTGGCTAATTTTCTATTCTTTCCTCTTGGCTTTTTAACTTGCTAAAATTTCTTTTAGAAAAATTGTAGGAATATTTCATGAAACTCAATTTCTGATACACTTTAGGCATTTCGTTACATGAGCAAATGCAAAAATAATATTTATATAGGAAACTAAATTTTGCAACATTTTAAGGTAGAAAATATACCCCAAAATTTTATTTAAAAAAAAAATTGTAATGCTAAAAAAATTATGATTTATGACTAGCTTGAATTAAAAAAGAAAAATAGCAAGTTTGATATTGTGTGACACATTTTAAAATCGTACGAATAGCCGGATTTATTCGGTACGAATAGAAGGGCCTGAAGAAATATCATTTGCATCGAAATTTCAGTACAAAAAGACGGAATATTGTTATGCATATTCAAATTTTTCTACCAGGTGAAAGTATGTAAAAATTAAAAGATTTTGGAAATTTTAACATGAAAATGTGTTTTTAAATCCATCGGTGCTGAAATTCCGGGAATCCTTTTTTCATACAAATGTTCCCTTACATAAAGGATGATAACATAAAAATTGATTTTAGCCCCTTAAAATCCACATACGTACAAGAATTCGGGGACGTCCCCGAAATTTATTTACATGGAAGAATATGCATTAAATAACTTCCATCAGAAAATGTAATCTTGAATTAATCTTTTACAGCTTTTAAATTATGCATCTTTCAAGGTACTGATTTGTAATCGAATAAAAGACTGAAGCAGACTCTTGACATCAAGCATCAATTACGTAAAGCGTTTCATAATCTTGACTCTTGAATGAATTGGTAATTCCAAACGTGTTTCTCACCAGTTTTGCACGCAAGAATCAAAGTGTATGAAATAATATTATAGAAGTTTTTAACTTTCAATTAGTAACTATTTTAAATGAGGTTCTTTCCTATACTATATCAGCATCGTGTTATAATTATGTTTACGTAATAATCGCCATTAGAGATGCGGAAGATCATAATTGTTTTTCTAAAGTGACATCAAGTGTGACAGCAAGGATTTCAGAGATTGTGAATTAAACAATCGTTACATATTTTTAATAATGATTTCCTAAGTGTGCAAAGGAGAAAAGCTAAAACGTATAGTTTGGACTTTTCAAAAGAAGACAAATACAGAGAGTTCAAAAAATATATCTTTTTTTAAATATAAAAGGATTATATTTCTTTAAATTGTTAAATTGATTGTTTTTTGTGAAGAAAATAGACTTTATTGAAATAGACAGAAATTGGGGTAAAGGGATTGATGTGATGGGAGGACAAGTGAAAAATATCAAAGAATTTTACTTAATTAGTAAAAAATTAAGATCAACAATTTTACAACAAGATTTTCTGATCAATATATATATATATATATATATATAATACTATTTATACTATACGTATTTCTCCACTGCAAAAAATGTCCCATTTTTGATAAAAATGGGTTTAATCTAATTCATATTTGAAAGATGTTATTACCATTTAAAGATGTTAACGTCCAAGTTTAAAAAATTTCAATTAATACAAATTTCTATGTCAAAACGATTACTTCGGACAAATAATTTTTGAAGAACAAGAAAATATCTGTCACAGTCCGGATTTGAACCGGGAACGCTACTATAGTACTCCCTTGTAAAAATGTAATGATCATCAGGATTGAATAGGGATTGCAGCTTTTACCTGTAGCAGAAGCAAAAACTCGAGCATCCAAACATTACTTTGGTTAAATATACAATTTTAATCTCATTTTTTCTCTTTAAAGTACTCTTAGAATTACTCTTCAAAAATCGCAGAAAATAACGATGGGTATATTTCTGTGGATTTTATCAATAATTATAAAGTTTGGAATCATACAATTTTGAATCAAATTTTACAATTTCTCATGATACGATTTGGAATATTTCATAAATATCTTCACACTTTAAAATTGTTCAATTTCAAATACATTCAATTTCAAATTGTACAAGTTTCAAAAATGTACTCTAAAATGATTACTGTACAATTTCGTAAGATTAAACCTGACATAAAATAATATTTAACGATTCAATCTAAAATAAATTCAAAATACCTTCAATTTTAAATTATTCAATTTTGAATGCTTTAAAATAAAAATTGTTCAATTTCAAAACCTTTCAATTTTCAATTGACTTCAAACCTAAAATTGCTCCACTATTAAGGTTGTATGATTAGAAATTGTACAATTTGAAATGATTTTATTTGAAATGGTTAAGTTGTCAAATTTCAAATACAGCTTTGAAATTATTCAATTTGGAAATTTTTCACAGTCTAGATGGACAATTTGAATCCGTGAAAAGGGGGTCATTGAATCAAATCAGTAACCCACTTTTTAACCTGAATTTATTCTTTTGATGACACTTTTCACTTTGAAATTGTAAAATTTGTAACTTTTCAATCAAAAATGTAAAAATGAAAAATTAATCGCACTTCTGACAAATGTGGTGACAGTAAAAAAGAAATGGGGGGAAAACACACAAAAGTGAAGAAAATTCTTTCAAAGCGTGTAAAAAGTGACGTTTTGATGCAACAGTGACTGTCCAAAAATAGCGTACAAGGCGCTATTTTTTGACAACATTACTTTAAATCGCAATTTTTACCTGCGTGAAATAAAATACTAAAATTCCGAAGATGGTTTGAAATGACCCATTTATTTTCGATATCAATGTAAACAGCAATTTCTTTACTTTTAATTGTACTAATTAGCGATCTCTTGAACATAACAGTCGAGAATCCTTGGACGAGTCGACCCTTCTGAAATTAGACTCTCCTGCTCTCCTTCACGCTTATTCTCAATTCAAGTGGCTACAGTCTCCCATCTACAATCTACATACGTTCTACAGTGCACTGGGTACTCTCAGGCGTGTGCATAATGACGTCGTTATGCCACAATTATGCTTTTCATTTCGCAGAAAATTATGATGATGCCGTGCGGTAAATTGCCACCGACAGGCAGTTTGGAGGCCATCAGAGCAAGGAACACTCGTCTTCATCAACATTCCGAACCAGGGATACCTATCGACTCCGGATGTCTTCTCTTCCTTCGCCTTGTTATGTTCATTCATTAGATAACATTTAACCTAAAGATAACTTTCTAAAAACTTCTGAAAATTTTAAACACACTCAACTCCCGATAGGAGAACGGTTTCGGGCATGGGTTGCAGCGGCCTTCAGCATGAATCAGGGGAATCAAAACGTGAAAGGGCAGGGTCGCATGAACCATTTCTGTTGGATTTGGAAGAATGATAGCTGACGCAACTAAGGCGCTGAGAGAACTGCCCTCATGCTGTTTGTCACGCTTCCCCGCATCACCAAAATTCCGAGGACTTAAATTCTAGGAATATCGTAAACTAAGGGTGCTTCTATCGGGAGTTGAGTGCAGAGCATGTTTAAGTTCATATATGACCAATAATGTAAATTATTAAAGGGCAATCGTCCATGAAAGGGTAAAGGATACGCTCCGTGTATTTTTGCAGGGTTTCTATTAATTTTCGCCCATAAAATTCTAGTTTTTTTCCAAGTTGTAAATATCAAATCTCTTACTGTAAGCACGAATAAAATGCAATTAACACAAGGTTTTCCTCTGTAATTTTATGTGTTGTGATATCTTATATTTTTCTGATTTACGTTTTTGAGTAAAAATTAATAAAAGTAGATTAAAATTGCTTTAGACATTTTGGTACATGATGGTGGCCCTATTCAGTTCATTATACAAAAAAATTTAATTTATTTGATTAATTACTGATTAATTATTGAAGAATAATTATTAAAAACTATTTTAAATCTGTTATTATGGCAGTTTAATTATAATTACATGTGTGTAAAATTCATTAACATTAAAATAAATAATATTTATAATGGGTTTTTGGAATAACTGTTCAATAATTAATCAATAATAATCAATCGCTAATATCAAAGAAATTAAAAACTATATCTTAATTTTTTATTCGAAATCTTTAAAAATCTACACTTTGTTTTAAAATGGTTGAAATCTTTACAAGAGTTTCAAATTATTTTCAATTCTGTTTTTAATTTCTAAATATCTCTTAAACTTATTCAAATTTATTATAAAATTGTGTAATCTTGCAAAAATGAAAAAATTTTGCTTTAAAATCTTTTAAATTGTTTTTCGAAGTTTTAGGAAATCATTTGAAATGTTTTGAAATGTTTTGCAACTTTTTCATACAATTCATTTTTCAAAATAAAAAATCATATGAAATTTTAAATTTTCAACTAAAATTATGAATCTTAATTCAAAAAATGAATTTTTAACCAAGTAGTTGAACTTTCTATCAAGAACATTAATTGTCTACTGAAAAAGTAGAATTTTCAACACAATACATGAATCTTTGACTAAAAAAGATCCATCTTCAACCCAAAACGGAATAGTTGAATTTTCAGTAAAAAAATGAATGTTCAAACAACAAAAAAACAAGTTTTCAAGAAAATAGTTGAATTAAAAAAAAAATAAATATTTTTTAACAAATTACACTTGAATTAAACCAGAAAAGAAGAATTTTCAACAAAATAGTTGAATTCTCAACCCAACAAATTAACTTTCAACCAAAATATTGCAATTTTAAACGAAAAGATGAAATTTCTACCAAGAGAAGAACTTTCAAACATTTTTTAAACTGACTCAAATTATTCCTAAAGTTTTAAAAAATATTTCAGAATTAAAAAAATGCCTAAAACTCTTCCAGATTTTTCGAAATTTTTAGAAATCTTTTGAAATTTTTAAAAATTTTCTCTAAAAATAAAGTTTTTTAAAATAGAAAAAGCGTGCTTAAGAAGAGGAAGGTCGGGTCTCTCAGAATTTGGGAAAGAAACAAAATTTAAAATGCTAAAGTTTGATTATTTGTAACAGCGTAACCTGAAAATCGGAAAGAAAATAGAAAATGTTGGAGTGCCATATGTTTCAAAAATTTAATTTTCAAAATCGATTTTAAAGACAACAGGGGCCAACCGGAACGGCCATGTGAATTGTATATGCCCTTACACTATCCAGCGGCTCAATTGTTTGAACAATTAATTATTTGTAAACTAGAAAACTCTAGTTTTTTAATTTATTTAACTTTGTCGCTTATCAATAAACATCTATGTTACTTAGATATTACTATTTCATTATGTAACATATTCATGTTTGTTTAAATAATATTTGTTGTTTAAACAGCTTTGTTCTCAAATTTAAATTTAATTGATCTTTTTCTTCAATTAATTTAGTAACTTGTCATTGTTAACAGAAAGATTTGATGTTGAAACGATTATTTAATTGTTTACACCATTTATTGAAGATTGATTGCACATTTTTGTGGAAATATGATTCAAATAATTTTTTTTTAAATTATTTTAAGTGTGTCACTTATTGTTAAATATTTAAATGTTATATATATTTTTGAAATAATTAGCATTATTTCTCATTCCAGGTGACCAATACTCATTAGAGTGCGGGGGTGATTTGGAGGATAAAATTGAAGATATAATTGCAGTACGAAATATTTGATAGTAGTTTTCATCATCAATGTGAAAGAAAATTTTTAATAATTAGATAATGATCTTAACATAAAATGTTAACAGAAAAAGATCAATTTTAAAACATTTATTTTAGGACAAAATTGTTTAAACAAAAAAACATTATAATGGAGTACATAATGAAATAGTAATATCTGAGTGGAATGGATTTTAATAATAAGCGATCAAGTCAACCAAATTGAAAAAAATCTGCGCTCTGCGCGGGCACATGCTCATTGCGCTCGGCTCGCTTCGCCCACAAGTTTGAGCGCGCCAAGGGTGCGCACCTGTTGTATCTCGCGCTTCGCGCACGATTATTGTACATCCCCCACATTTTTGCATGATACTTTTAAAATTAAAGGTCCAACCAACAACTGAAATGTAGTGATTTTGAATTCTCTTTCGTTAAAGCTGTTTCGGCCTTAACGAACACATTCTCATCACGGGTCTCGTGAGAAAAAAAGGTTGAGAGCAAATTTTCAGATTTAGTTTAAAAACAATTTTGTTATTAAACATTTTATTGCACATTGTTTCTTTTTGTCCAAAAATCTAATTTGTTTATTTTTATTGTTGTCTTTTTACGAATAAAACAAAAAAGACGCATCGAACCAAAAAGTAATTATTAACGAATTTGTATATCTTTTTTGTGTGCACAATTTTTATCTATTTATCTTTCATCGTATCTTCCATAGTTTGACCGAAAAATTGAATTTTTGATTATTCATTATTTTTTGTGCGATCAAAATTTTAATTTTTGCTTCTTCAAGAAAATTCAAAAAGTTGTTATGATAATCTTGTAGGGCTTTTAAAAAACAATTTTGTTTTCATATGGTGCGTTTTTTGGCTTAGAACGTTCATTTTCGTTTTTTTTTGAATATTTTTAAAATGCTATAACTCCGATAATTTTATTTTTATCGAAAAAGTCGTATGGATAAATTGTTCGAATTTTCAAGTCATACTAATAGCCGTACATAGCATTTCAAAACCTTGAAACAAATGGTTTCAAAAATTTTGAAAATGATCTTACTTTTTGAATTTTTATCCAAAATAGCTGGCTAACGAACTTGTCCTTTTCGTTTAGGTCTCAAAAACGTATGCCAAAGTTCAATCCAATCCGATTACACTCGAACTCCAAAGATGCGAGCTCCAAAGATACGAGCACTCCACAGATACGAGCGTGAGGCGTGCGCGAATGCGCGCTGCGTTGGATTCGACGTTTGTTCACTGCGAATTCAACACGCGCGCATGCGCGTAGTAGGCCTGCGTGCATTCTCACGCATTAACCCCGAAATCTACATGTCGCAGGAGCTGGAACCCCTTTCACGCTCGTATCTTTAGAGTTGCTGATTCCTGAGATTCTCGTATCTTTGGAGTTCGAGTGTATTTTTTCGAAAGTTATCGTGCCCACAGACTACAGACTATAGACAGACTACAGATACACACCTTCGTAAAAATCGTTTTCTCTGACTCAGGGAGTCTCAAAACGTGGAGATTTGATGAAAACCTACTAAGTCAAATTTTACATAAAACCAATCCCTTCTCATTACGATGAGAATGTAAAAAAACTAGAGATTTCTACTTCACTGTAAAAATAAAGTGTTATTTCAGGGCTATTTTCAGGTATTGAAATAAGACTAAAAAACAGTCTCGAGTGGTACTAAAATGTGACATCTAGTGGGAAACCAAATTCATTTGTTTCACATTGAAAATAACACCATGAAGTTAGCCTATTCAAAATCAGGACACGTAAAAAATGATACCGTAAAAAGAGAGTTTTTACAGTGTTCCCTTTAAGAAAATGTTACAAGAAAACAGTGATTAATTGCTTGAAAAATTGGTAAATTATTTATTGAAGCAAATATCAGTCTTTCTATCAATGACTGAATTTCCGATTAAATGTAAAGAAGTATCTTTCAATGAGTTAGTAGGAAAACTAAATTATTTAAACAAATGGAAAAAAGGTGAAAACAGAGCTCATATGCGTCAATGGTCAATTTTGCGAAAAATGTTAAATTTCATTTTTTTCGGGCATGTTTGGGGCTTTGCAAGGGGGTGGGGTTGTGGTACCACAATTGAAAATAATTCGGCAGAAATTATTCGCTGGAGACTTCCCAAAACATTCTAATAATCTCCCGCGAACTGAGTTTAAACCCAGAAACTTAAATTTTATTTTTTGAAAAGACAAATTTTCCCATGTTTTTCTAATGGGATTCCTAGATCCTTTGCGGCACATTATAATATTATCCGATTTGGCTGAAACTTGAAGCTAATTTTTTTTCGGTAACCTTAAAAAATGGGAGGAGGAGATGGCATGGCCTCTGTTAAGAAAAATTTTCAACAAGTATATGATTTTAGACCACCCTAGTGTACATATTTTGAGTGCTAAAGAACCGTGGAGTTACATATGTCAAAGCACGGCTTTCTTAAAGTAGGTTTTTTATTTACTATTATTAATAAAGTCTCATACTTTTAACATTTCTAGCTGTGAAAGTTATCAAAACAGTTTCATGCATGCGCTACTGTTGATTATTTTTCGTGATGTATTATATAAACTGAATATAGATATTTGTATACGTATATAATTATTTTATAACGTTTGCATGCCAATCAATTTGTAGACGTACATTTAGTGATATAGTGTAATTATAAGAAATTATATAGATTGATTCTCTGTATCCTTTCTCATAATTCTGGAATTTCAGTTTACGATTTATATTAATTATAGTAGACGCTTTAAAAGATTCTCTTAAAGAATTATCAGAAGGTGAAGATATAGGGCAACACAACTGCGATATAGAAAATATTGCATTAGAAAACCCAATTGAAAAAGTCTGTGTCACTGAGGTTAGAGATATAATTGAGAGATGAAAAAATGTTAAAGCTGCTGGTGTAGACAGTATTAGCGCTGAAATGCTTAAATGCGGTGGCGAGTACATACCTCACAGGTTGTGCGAATTGATAACTCCTCTTGGTCGGTTCGGATTCGTTGAAAACCCGGGAAGTGAACTTCCATAAGGTGATTCAGCGTTGCTTCTTCGTCTTCGCAAACTCACGATTGTCGAGCCTGATGAGGCCCGAAAAAAAATAAAAAATATGCCCGCGCAGCGGGCATATTTTTTATTATTGACGACCTTAACTTGTGGAAAAAATTAGAAGTTCTTCTTCCAAGCACCAACACACTCCGTGCGTGTAACTGAAAGTAAAAATATATTTTGTTAATAAAATACCATTATTTAGAAGAACAAATCCATTTAAAGTCATACAGGCAATGCAAATTTGAAGCACCGAATCATGCGCTTCTTAAATATTTATTTTTTCATAGAAAATACGACGACACGTTTTTTACTATCTTGAGAAAAAAAGAATGATTTTCGCGAAGTACGAGTATTTTTAACGAATCGTAACAAAATATGTCTGGATATTCTGCCCCCTTTACTGTAATTAAGTTATGTTTTTTCATAAATAATATGATATGAGACTTGAAACTAATGGAAATGTTCTTCTTCGCAGGGAGAAAATTTCATTTTCAAAATTCCCTGATTTTTCCTAGACCAATTTTTCATTTTCCCTGATCATCAAAATATAAAAACCCGCATTTAATTTTGTAAGATTTGGAACATAGGATCTTTTATGAACAATATAATGCAATATTTCAGATACGAGTTCAAAATTGTAAAATTTATTTACTTTAAACACAAAGTTACTTTCTACCATAATAGACGACGTTTTAACAAACTACTTGAATTTTGAACAAAATAATTAAATTTTTAACAAAATAATTGAAGTTTTAACCAAAAAATATAAATTATTAGAAAAATAATTAATTTTCAACAAAATAGTTACATTTTCAATGAAAGAGTTGAACCTTCATTAAAAAATTGTTCTCAACAAAATAGTTCCACTTGTACCCGTGAAGTGGAATGTTCAATTAAAAAAGATTAATTTTCAACCAAACGTTGAATTTTTATACAAGAAAGATGAAATTTTCACTCAAACAGATAAATTTTTAAATAAAAAAGACAAATTAACAAAATTTGATGAAATTTTTACTAAAACAGATGAATTTTTAAATCAACAAGACAAATGAAAAAAAATTTTAATTTTCATCGAAAAAAGATTTTAGTTTGACTTTTAAACATCAAAATATGAGTTTTAAACCAGAAGGAAAGTTTCTATAAAAATAATTGAATTTTCAATTAAAAAAAAAAACGATGAGTTTTTAACAAAATTGTTGAATTTGCAATCAAATATCTGCATTTTTATCCAAGAAAAATGAAATTTCTACTGAAACAGATGCATTTTTAAATTATAAAGACATAACAAAAATAGTTGAAATTCCATCCAAAAACATTTCATTTGACTTTATAACGCTAAAATATAAATTTTAAACGAAAAGTAAATTTTCTAAGAAATACATAATTGAATTTATAACCCCCAAAAGACGAATTTCCAACAAAACAGTGGAATTTTCAACCAAAAAGTATGACTTTTCAACAAAATTGTTGAACTCTCAATTAAACAGTTGCATTTTTATTTAAAACAAAGGAAATTCTTACTGAAACAGATAAATTTTCAAATTAAAAAGACAAATTTTCAAAAAATTAAATGAATTTTCATCCAAAAAAGATTTTCGTTGACTTTTCAGCAATTAAATATGAATTTTAAACAAAAAATAAATTTTAATCTAGAATCTTTTATAAACGAAATGAAACAATTTCAAATTAGAATTGAAAGATTTCAAATTAACTCTGCTTGACAATTTATTTTAAGTTATAGAAATCCCCTGACTTTGGCAAATTTTTTTTCTATGTTCCAGAATGTTCCCTGACCAATAAAATTCCCTGACTGTTTTAAAATTGTTGTTGGCTAGAGTCGTTTTTCACTCACCAGGTTTCTTTGTCGTGTAAAGTTTAATTTATATTGAATTTCAGTACAATTAATGCAAGTTATTTATTGCATTTGCGAATTGCTAAAAATTACCTACATGAATGAAGGACCCTCCCCCACAATAATACATCGTAACAAAATCTCTCGACCCCTCTTCATATCGAGGTGAGGCTTCTTGAAAGCATAAACAAATATTCCGATGGAATTAATCATTGATTAAATAATAATAATAATAAAGTTAATAAAGCGTAGGGATGTGGCGACCCCATCGCCCGAGAGCTCCGACTTTTGCAGTCAGCCACGTTGCTTCGGGCTAACTCCAAAATGTAACGAATTATACGGTTACGTCACCAGTATCGCGCAGTGCCACCTAAAATAGGCCTCTCTCGGATGGAGGCCATGGTTCAGTTGGGAGTGACAATAGGACCGAACCGAGGCGACGACCAGGCAATGGCCCCGGACAAACGCCAGAACATAGATTTAAATGGTCGGACCATCTCAGGAGGGACATCCTTACCTGTTGGCAAAGAAGCTCACCGGCGCGAAGAGGATACATGCAGAGGTTACATGAACTTTGGGTCAATATGCACCGGGAATATGTTCATAAAACTCATCAGTATTTAAAAGATCAGGTAACCTTTTTGCGCAAAAACAGATATGAAGCTCTTTATCAGCAAGAAAAAAAGCGACATCCTCCAGCGAACATATCACCCGTTCCAGCAAGACCACCTTCGCAGGTAGCTGATAATGCGAACGTGAGAACTAGAAAATCTATTCATTGAAAAGTCTTTCTCAGGATAGACAAATTAGCTGAAGCTAATACTGGTCTTTCCTATTTGCTCCCCGAAGATGTTAATCTCTTGAATCTGAACTGTGTAGTCTACGAAAAGGCGGTCTCCCTGCGTAGCGATGATAGAAGTAACGATACTTCAGTACACCTGAGTAAGACTCGCGAGCGTATTCCACAGCTTCAGTATAAAACTGAAACAGCGAGACGGCATGCAACAAATAATCAGTGCGTGATTAGCTACATCAAATAAAATATCAAATAATATATAATCAAATAAAAAATTTACTCCAAAAGTTAGGGCACTTGCTTCAATCATAAGGAGAGTAAATCACACGCTGAAGAAGTGTAAAGTGTTGACCATCAAGCAGCACTGGACGCAAAAAATAAGATTTCTTTCAACAGCGAAAGAGCACCTCAAACGGCGAGTAAAGTGGATTGCCAAAGGCAAAGGTTGCAAGGTCCAGGTGAAGGAAGTCCACTAATTACTGCTGAAAAAGTGAAGAAAGTTATCGCTAGAACTAAGAACTTTTCATCGCCAGAGCCAGATGAGATCAACAACTTTTGGTGGAAGAAGATCACTTCTACGCACCAATATCTAGCTCATGTATTAAATGGAGAACAACCCATCCCGCAGTGACTAGTGGAAAGACGCACGGTATTGATCTCTAAGACTGGAGATTTGTCAAGTCCAAAGAACTACAGGCCCATAGCTTGTTTAAACACCAGCTACAAGCTATACACTGGCATCCTCAAAAAGAGGATATTAACATCTGTCGAGCCGGTATGGAGTGCAATAGTTGAACAACGTGGATGCAAGAGAGGGCTGGCAGGTTGCAGGGAGAACCTGTTATATAACTTGCTTGTTTATCGATATTTTTATCTTAAAAAATTACTGTAACTTCTTGTAATGTGTATTATTCGAACTGTAAAACATTTGTCAATAAGTAATAAAACCTTTTTTCGAACAAAATTCTTCATAAAATCGGTTTTTTTTTTGTCTTAAATTATGGCTAATTGTATGTTTGTTTGAAATTTTCAATTCGATTTTTGTTCACAACTAAAAAATTCAAATACTTCTACATTTTTCAGATTATTTAAAAAGTGCTGCAAATAAAATAGGGCGTCATTTTTTTTATTATAATTTTTGCGGAAACTAAAATTTAAAAAAAATTAATAAATAAACGTTGAAATTCACATTTCTAAATTTTTCTTTATCTTGATTTGGTTGAGAAATTATACCAAGAGATGAGAAAAGAAATAATATTTCTTTGAGCCCAGATTCAAAATGAAAAACATGGAATTTAGAAGGTGTTTTAAATAAATTAGGGCGTGGATTTTTTTTATTTAAGGGTGGCAGTACAGAACTAGAGAACCAACAAAACGGGATTTTTTCAGGCCCAAGGAAATAAATGTGGAAGTTGACAATCTCAAAGTTACAATTAGACCAGACTGGACTGCGGATTGCAATAACAAATTCAATTTTCAGTTTAAAAACAAAATAAATTCATGCTTTCGAGATATTAAAGTTTGATATAAAAAAGTTCGTGAATTCCGAAAAAATCGACGGACAATTTGAAGATTAAAATTTCATGGGGTTTCCAAATCGCCTATAGTTAGCAATTAAAAAACGAATTTTTAATTTTTTGCAAAAATAAAAACTTGCTTCCGAGATATGGGGATACTAAATAAGAATAAAAAGGGTTTAATCGAAAAAAATGTTTCTGTTCTGATGTAATCAAAACTGAAGATCGCAATATCACAGTATGCCATTTTTTGCTAAAAATCTGAAGAAAAAAAAAAATTTTTTTCATTAAATGATAATAATTTCAAGAAACATTAATGCTAAAAGATTGGAAAAAATTATTACTATATTAAAATTGTTACTAAATTGTAACTAATATTTTTAGTACAATTAAAACAAAAATATTATATCAAAAAGCGATATTTTGAAAAAATCCTTTTACCACAACCCGTCAACTATAATTCTTGTAAAAACTAAAATTTAAAATATATAAATAAACTTTAATATTCACAATTCTAATTTTTAATCAGATAATTTTAGTGAATAGAAAAGAGATACTCTTCCAAAAATTTAAATATTTTTCTTTATCTTGAATTGGATGAGAAATTATATTAAGGGATGAGAAAAAAGAATAATATTTCTTTGTGGTCAGATTTAAGTTTAAAAACATGGAACTAAAGTTTTACGTAAATATGAAAAAGAATCTCGCTTTCAGTGCGGTTTACGGGGTCAAATAGATAGAGTTCTACATGGAAGCACCGAACGGCAACAAAAGTTGTAGTATTCGAGTGGAAACACTTTACATAAATTTTTAACTACTTTCCTATTGATACTGTTCAGTTTTAATTTTTTTCCTTGTATTCATTTGTTAACAAAAAATCAGCTCCCGAAATGAAAAATTTATTATTTAAATTATGGCTAAATGTGTTTCCGTCGATTTTTGGTAACAACGGAAAATGTAGAAGTATACTTCTACATTTTTTCAGATAATTTAGAAAGTGTTTGAAACAAAATAGGCGTTATTTTTATATTATAATTGTTGCGGAAAGTAAAATTTTTTAAAATAAATAAACTTTGAAGATCTCAATTATAAGTTTTAATCAAATGATTTTATTAAATAGAAAAAATATACACCAAATTCCATTGAAAAATCTCTTGTTTCGCAGAAAATCTACCAATTTAGGAAATTCAAATCACGAAAAAGGCTAATTTTTGTTTTCATTTTGTCTTTTTGATAATTGTTTGTTTTCTATTTTGATAATGTATTTAAATAGATGTATAAATTTAGTCGAAAGTTTAAATTTCGTATAAATATATTTTAAAGTCCATTTTCTTAAATTGTAATTTTTGCGCAAACCAAAATTCAACAGAATAAAAGTTTCATTGAGATTTCTATTGTTTAAACAGTTAGAAAAAGTATAAAATTCCAATATTTTTTCAAATTTTTTGTTACAAAAATTTATTATACATCTGACGCCTTAATTTTATGAACGTTTAAATTTAGTCCAATGTTAAAATTTCCAAAATGTTTACATTTTCTCGGTTTTATAAGATTTTTTAGTATTGAAAAGTATGTGTAAAATTTGTATTATTCAGTACTCGTATAATTGATTAATTTCGTTCATTTCAAATAAAATTATTTAACATTAAACATTTTCAAATTAAAATTTCTAAACTTTTAAGTTTTTAAACTTTTTTTAAAATTTGTCAACTGCAACCACTGATTATAACTATATTGCTAATTTTTTCTGTTATAAAAAGAAGTGTTTTTGACCTATAAAAGCGACTTTTGACTAACTTTCAAGGCCATTTTATAATTTTTATACATAAAACTAATCAGTTGATTTCACAAAATCAAAACTACGACAATTTTTTTACTAAATGTGGAAAATTTTTAGAGAGCTGGAAGTTAAATCTAAAAATTATTTTTTCACATAGTCATCTTGTTTTGAAAACATACTTTTCTCGTTTAAAGACTTTTTGTACAATTCTGTTACACAATATAACTTTGTTAGAAATTTTGTTTTTAAAGTTTTTTTTCAAAATAATTTTTTATCTGAGATGCTCTACTGAGTATCTTTTCCGGTCGAGTAAACTTCTACTTTGTGCTCTCATAGCAATCTATAGATATTAAACCGTATAATCTGGATGTTAAGTTTTTAAATCCTGGATTATAAAAATTAATATCTTGATTTTAAGATCTGTCCTAAATTAAAAAATTTAAGATCATAAACGGTATAATCCATTTTTCTAAGTATGTGAAAGCGAGTATTTCAGCGTTTTATGAAATCTATAAATACCCTTTAATCTCAATCTGCAACTGTAAACAAAAAATTATTTCAGGGCTCATTTCAGGCATTAAAATAAGACTCAAAAACACAGTCGCGAGTAGTGGTAAAATGAGAATCCAAAAAATGATACAGTGAAAAAAGAGATATCTAGTTATAATTTTCAATTAACATAAATTTTGATGTTAAAACGATTACTTCGGACAAATAAAATTAAAGAAACAAGAAAAAATCTGCCTCACCCGGATATGAACCGGGAACGCCACTGTCCATCGAAGCTGCAGCAGACATTTTCTTGTTCACCATGGCTACCTTTTTGCAGGGAAGTACTATACGTATTTCTCAACTGGGACAAATGCACCATTTTTTTGATCAACGTAAATTTAATCTAATCAATATTTGAAATATGTTATTACCATTTGAAGATGTTAACGTCCGAGTTTAAAATTTGTTAATTAATATCAATTTTGACGTTAAAACGATTACTTCGGACAAATAAAATTGGAGAAACAAGAAAAAATCTGCCTTACCCGGATATGAACCGGGAACGCCACTGTCCATCGAAGCTGCAGCAGACATTTTCTTGTTCACCATGGCTACCTTTTGCGTTACAGTATTCGCTTTTAAACTTTTGAAAAGCTCGCGCTCTCTTTCATCAAACTCCTAACCTCAAATCCACTTTTCGTATTTCATGCGAGAATTTCATTATTATTTCTTATTTTCAAACTGCCCCTTTTGGATTTTAAATTTTTAGATGTAATATGATCGATTTCCGTTATGAAATATTTAATTCCTAATAATAATGTGATTGCCACTGTGGGTGCTAAAATTTTCATACAATCTGACAATCATCTATATACTAGAATAATACTAATTTCTTTTTCTTTCCAAAAGTTACCTTTTCTCTAAGTTCCTGGTTTATTCTGGAATTTAGAACCATTTCAGGTAATTTTTCTAAATTCTTAGAGCATTTTAGGTATGTAGAAAAATCGGAAATTCACGGTTAAAATTAGTCTTTACTTTGTTTTATAATTGATTTTGAGTTTAAAATTAAATTACATGAAAATTGATTCAACATTATTTATCATAGCTCTTATTCATTAAAGCATACATTTGAAAAGAAAACATTGTTGCTTATAAAATTATTTAAAAAGATTATATAAAAATTTCCTGACTCAAGAAATTATATTCAATGTCTAACGATTCTAAATCAGCTCCTAGCAAATCTTTCAAATGATATACTCCCTCTAATGCATTCTATGCTGCAATTCCAGATTTTTTTAATACATAAATCTTTTTAGGAATTTAGAGAAATTACCTAGAACCCCAAGTTTTTAGTAAAAATCCTCATTTTCCTGTATCCCTGGTTTCCAATCTGTTATTTTTAAAGCAGAAATTGCACCTTGTTGTGTGTTGGTTTGGTGGTTGTCTAATGTTTAGCGATCGAAGCCCATCGTCCAAGCCTAAGCCCACTCTGCATAATCTGGCTTCCTAGTTAGGCAGCAATCGAGAAACTGACTAGCGACTATGTCTACACGCTTCCCTAACCAGTACTCCCAAGTTAGGTGGATGCAAAGAGGCCAAGAGGCTGGGGGATTAAGTATGACTTAGTACTTAAGTTTCCATCATTAGCTTCCTTGCCTGGACCCACAAGCCTAACTTTCTGCATGGAGCCATTGAGATATCCTCACCTTGTCACGGGTTTGTTCTCCAAGTTTCCTGCATCCTCGATTACACTAGAGAACCTGTCAAGAGGAATATTAAAATTCAGGAAATTAAATTCAAAATAAATCATAATCGTCATTCTTCTATCAAATTTGGACAACACACTCTTGAATGCCTCCATAAAAAAAAATAAAATAAAAAAAGAGGAAAGAAAAAGAAGGGATCCTCCAAATCCCTTCCTTCTTTCTGAAGCCTAAAACCAAATAACACTCTTTCAGGAATCGGGATACTGGGGCCAACATTACCTCAGAGGCAGCATTACCTCGAGAGCTATATTGATCCATGTAAAACAATACTCCAGGGTTCACATTACCCCATGTTCCACATTACCCCATGTTCCACATTACCCGATGTGCCACATTACCCTATGTGCCACATTATCCCATATACCACATTCCCCTCGTTCTGCGCTCTTTTTCTGCGCCAGCAATTTTCGGAATTACTAAATCGAGGGTCACTAAATCCGAGTCTGAGTGTGAATAAATAGAAATCTTGTATCTTTAATTCTCCTCTTCATTGACATGTACCACTAATCCCCTTCCACTTTCTAGTCTTTTCTATGATTCATTTTCATTTCATGATTTATTTGGAAGTTGTTTTTAATTTGAAAAAATAAAAAATTATATTAATTACGAACAATAAAAGTATATAAAATAAAAATAAATACATAAAAGTGAAAGCAATAAAACTATTATTGGATTCGTTTCTTATATTCACAGAAACGGTGAAAAAAATGTGCGAAAAAATTGAAAAAGGTGGGGTTTTCGAGAAATTATTTTTTCATGTTTTCAAAATTCAAAGGAAAAAATATTTTTTCTAGAAAAACCCACGCTTTTAATTGTTTTCAATACTTTTTTACATATGCCGCTTCATGTGGACTAAACCATTTTTAAGGCTAAGAGATTTTTTTCCCTAAAAATATGGTTTTGATATTTTTTACTTTTCTTAGTAGAATTTTGGTAGTATTTTTCTGTAGAAATTTTTAATATTTGAAAACTTTTATAAAGAAACACAAAAAAATTTAGAATCGTTACTTACGATCATAATAAGCGACGCACATGTATGTATTTCAAGCTGACACCTCAATATCTACGTACTCACCTGAAACAATAAAAAAATATTAAAGTTAGTCACATTATCATATAGCGGCAAAAGTGGAATTAAATGCATAAATATTTAAATTCACAATTAAAATATAGGACTCCGCGAGACCTAATTGATTAGAGATATGTATAAGTAACTTGAATAAATCAGTAACTATTTGATTTTATTTACTATTTTACATAATTTCAAGTATTTGATTTATGATTCCTCAATTTCAATAAAGATTCAAATATTTCTAAGTATCACAGCATTACTTTTAAAAAAAAATTTGAACTATTTGCCAATATTTCTTAAATTATTAAAATCCTTGGGAAATCATTGAAATATTAATGCAATCTATCTAAAATCTTTGCGAAATATTAAAAATTTATATGAAATCTTTGAGAAATCATCGAAATATTTGTAAAATATTTGTGAAATCTTTGTGAAATCTTTGGAAATCTTTGCAAAATATTTGAATCATATTTGAAATATTTGATAAGATTTGTGAAATTATTGAAATCTTTGTGAAATCCTTGGTAAATCTTTATGCAATCTGTAACATCTATCTACAATTTTTGTGAAATTCATTTGAAATCTTCGCGAAATATTAGAAATCTTGGAAATCCTTGAAAAATTATTGAAATCTTTGTGAAATTTTTCTGATATCTTTGAAACTCTTTTCAAAATATTTGAAATATTTGGTAATATTAGTGAAATTATTGAAATCATTGAAGTCTTTGTGAAATTTTTTTAATCTATCTGAAATCTTTGCGAAATATTTTTAATCTTTTTGAAATCTTTGAAATCTTTGAGAAATCATTAAAATCTTTGTAAAATCTTCTTGCAATCTTTGGAAATCTGCAAAATATTCCAAATATTTTTTAAATATCTGATGAGGTTTGTTAAATTATTGACATCTTTGTGAAATCATTGAAATATTGGTAAAATATTTGTCAAATCTTCGTGAAATCTTTGGAAATCTTTGCAAAATATTGGAATCATATTTGAAATATTTGATAATATTTGTGAAATTATTGAAATCTTTGTGAAATCCTTGGTAAATAATTGAAATCTTTATGGAATCTGTAACATCTATCTACAATTTTTGTGAAATTCATTTGAAATCTTCACGAAATATTGGAAATCTTGGAAATCCTTGAAAAATTATTGAAATCTTTGTGAAATTTTTCTGATATCTTTGGAACTCTTTTCAAAATATTTGAGATATTTGGTAATATTAGTGAAATTATTGAAATCATTGAAGTCTTTCTGAAATTTTTCAAATCTATCTGAAATCTTTGCGAAATATTTTTAATCTTTTTGAAATCTTTGAAATCTTTGAGAAATCATTAAAATCTTAAATAAGTTTACAAATAAAAAAAGTGTCGGTAAGGTAGGAAGCCGGTCACGTGACCCACTCGTCACATGGCCTTAAGCTACGGCCTTGAGGTTTTGTATTCGCCCCGTAAAGAGACCACTCATGAACGTAGAAAAATACTGGAAATATTGGACGAAAATCTGCTTTCTGTTTAAACTCTAAATTTTAAGCAAACAATCATTTCGGGGAAAAGGGTTTAGATACTGAAATTGAGTGGTGAGAAAACAAATACGCTAAAGGTTTTCCTTTTACATAGTTCGATTTTCTTCGGGGTTAACTCAAATTGACGCTCGTGACATGCAGGATTGAGATACAAAAATAAAATTTGCTGTGTTATAGTTTTCTTTTTTTTTTATATGTCAGTGGTTAAAAATAAGAAAAATGGAGGAAATTTGATTTTTTAGATCCCTATGCTGGAAGCTTTTCTTTTACCTCAATTTTCTTCGGGAATGGTCAACGCCTACGAAACCCTTACTTGAGGTTGCTTGCCGACCTCTCCTCAGACTGATTTAATCATTTCGAATATAAAAAGTTTTACCGTTTCAAATCTTTTTAAATTGAGAAGTTTTATCAATTCCTATGAGAATCACGAATAACTTAAATTTTCTCCAAGCATAGAAACTTCCATCATAGTGATTTTAAAATTTTAAAATTTTCGAGTGAGAATGATTTAAAAATTAAATAATTTAAAAAATGAAATACATCTATATTTTTATTGGCACAGGTAAAAAAGAACTTTGATAATAATTTCCTCTCAAATTATTTTCTCAAGCTGATTTTAATTTCAATTATTTTTAATTTATGAACCGAATTCAAGCTTGTTTTCAAAATTCAAAGCTTTGTTGTTTGTATTAATTTTAAAGTCGAAGGATTTTTTCCGGATCTTAAGGTCAAAGCTTTCAAATTGGAATTTTTATGATTGTCATAAGGCATTCCATCTTCAATCTTTTTGAATTGCAGTTTTTTCACATTTTAATTATGTTGAAATTTGAATACTTTTCATATAACTGATTCTTTCCAGTATCAGAATATTTCCATCTGATAAATACTTTTTATAACACATGCATGATTTCAGCGCTTCTCGACGCCTATGAAACGGGGCTAAGGCTCTACTTTTTACTCCCTAGGAACTGAAAAGTGACGTCAGAGATGAATAATGAAAATTATGCATCTATGAGCTCGCATTTTACGATTATCGGCCCACTCATCGTAAAAACTTTGAGGAAATTTTGGTTGCAGATAATAGAATTTTGTGATTATTTATGGAAAGTTACCATATATAACTGACCAAATTGCCGTAAATTACCGACAATTTGCATTAATTTCCCGAAATTTAGGGAAATTTTAAAAAATGACTTTTGGGTACATACATACCCTCGTAACCCCCCCCCCCCCTAGGTGCATAATATACTATTTCATTTCAATTTCCCGTATCATAATTAATTGATAATGATACATAAAATTTACATAATTTTTACTTAGTTTTCATTGTTTACGTAAATGAATTATTGAATTGATACAAAAATAAAAGAAGGAAACTTTTGCCGAGTCGGAAATTTGTTTCTCAACGAGTGGGGTTTGTTAATCGGCAAAGTTTGAAATACGCAATCATAATGAAATCTGTAAAAATTCAACAATTCTGAAAATACAAACAATAAGAAATAAGGACCGTAAGCAAGTGAAAGCAAGAGTATACTTGAAAGAAGAAACTATCGTAAAGTTTGGAGGAGCTCTTGGTGCCAGGAAACTGATGGCAGATCAAAACTAACAAACACGAAAATCTCGAGTTCTATAAAAACTTTTTCGATTACAATCTTTTGAATCCACTTTTTTTTATTCCTGGTTATCATTTTATCTCTACATATTATTTTAAAGTTTCTGTATCATCTATAAAACTTTGCTAATTTTTCGCATTATTTAATGATTGTCTTCAGAGGCCATTCATAAATTATGTAACACATCTTTTGCCAATTTTTAACCCCTCCCCACTCCATGCGAACAGTACTAACAAAGTGTTTTGTACCCCTCCGCCCAAGCAATTGAAAGCTATTAAAATGAAAAGAAAGAAAATTAAAACAATATGGGACATGCAACAAAGGAACTACAGTGAACCCCGGATTTAGCTCCCTGGATTGTGCCCTTCCGAGAATTGACGCCGCGCTGTGGGGATACGTGAGAGGCGTTTGTGGGGGGATTTGCAGTGTGCACTCATGCCTGACAAAACAGAGAAAGAAACAGGAGAGAGACAAAATAGTTCCGAGTCTCTGGATTTAACGTCAAGGTAAGCCCCAAAATCGGCGCTAAATCCAATTTCGACTGTATTATACTCATTGGAAATTAAAACGTATAAAAAGCTGTGTCATCTAGTAGAAAAATATTCATGAAAAACTTAATTCTTTCCAATTAAAAAAAAATTGCTAGTACATATCTCCAATTATTTAATATTGGATATGTATTTTTCTAGATTTTGCGATAAGCTAAACGTAACCTAGACACGTTAAAGAAAGATTGCGTTCATATTAAACATTAATAAGATGTAGTATAAAACGAAATTATACAATCTTCTCAAATCTTTTATCAAGTCACTTAAGTTTACATTTTTAACCACAATTTAGAAGATCGAAACTCTTTACTGAGGAGCCATCCATAAATTACTTCACGCAATTTTCCGACTTCTCCCTGTAGTTTTTACGCAATTACATAACACTTGTCTAGACTCCACCCCCCCTCCCCCTAAGAGTGTTACGTAATTTTTGGATGACCCCTGAAGGTTTTAGTTTTTTATAGTTCCTGTTTAGTCTATCGCCAAATTTAAAAAAGTAGAATCACCAAATCCTAGGGTGTATTCAGTAATTATTGCAAAGCCTGATAAACTTGGAAAATGTTGAATGATTTTGAGAGTAGCATTAACTTCAAAAATTGTCAAAAGACTTTATTTTTATGGATTTCTTTAAGTACCCTGAAAATCTTTTAAATTCTTTAAAAACTTTGGCAATACCTTAAAATATTGAATTATCTAATCTTTCGAAACTTCCTTGAAATCCTTAAAAATACTATAAAATATGTGTGATCCTTTGATATATTTTGGAATCCCTTGAAATTTTGTACATCTCTTGAAAATTTCTTGAAATATTTCAAAATACTCTAAAATCATTATATATTCTTTAAAAATTCTTGAAATCAATTAAAATCCCTTGAAATCTTTTTAAATATAAAGAAATCTTTCAAATTGTGTACAATCTTTGGGAATACCTTGAAATACTTAAAACCTCTTCAAATCTTTCAAATGCTTTGAAAACCCTCAATTTTGGTGAATCATTTCTTTGAAATTTCAATAAAATATTATAAAATTCGTCGAAATCACCCCCTCCCCCCCATGTAACAGACCGTGAAGTTTTCCCAAATCCCCTGTATCTCAAAAAAAATTGTCACTTAATTTAGAGATGTACCTATTATATCATTAAGCCGATCCCCTTTCGGGGTAGGCGTGAATTGCTCGGTTGGAAAGTAGTGATGTGTGGATGGGTATATAGGTGAAGGGTAGATGTTTTGGACAATTGACTCTATCTCCCTTGGAGCGTTCGGCAGGGCAGGGTCACGGCCAACACCGTAAGAGCGACAAAGATGGTAATAAAGCACTCTTAGGGCCGCATTATGTCTGTGGATATCGTCGTTCCTGCGTGGGTGGGACACCCCAATAGTACGTGTTTTTCGTACTCAGCGTGTACATGACACGCTCTGACTGTCGCTGGGAACTTCTTGACATGAAATGCGGTCGCGGTATACAAAGGTGGAAATGACACCGACGTGGCATGCGAAAATGCAAAAGTTTTTTCCTTGAACTAAAATTATGAATCTTGATCTGGAAAGTTGAATTTTAAATGAAAAAAAAAAATTTCACTATAAAAAAGTGAATCTGTAATTGAAATAATTGATGTTTGAACGAAAAAGATGAATTTTGACCAAAAAGATTAATTTTCACCAAAAAAGACGAATTTTCAACTAAATAAGATATTTTTTCAAACCAAACTTTAATAAATCAAATGTTAGTTAAAAAATGATTAAGCAGCAAAATATCTCATTTTTCAACATAAGGCATGAATTTTCAATCAAAAATGATGAACCTTTAAGCAAAAAAAAAAATAATAATTTTTAACAAAAGAGTTAAATTTAGAGCAATTATTCAAATTTTCGTTCTAGGAAAGATGAATTTCGAACGACAAATATAGTAAATAATATTTCAATCAAAAGCGATTTTCATTTTCAATAAAAAACACTTTAATTCAAGCAAAAAATACGACTTTTCAACATGATTAATCATTTTCAACTAAAAAAGATTTTTGAGTCAAGAGAGAGAAAATTGCGTAGAAATAGATGAATTCTGAAGCAAAAAAATGAATCTTTTATTATATTTTTGTTAATTTTCACACTTTTTCTGATATTTTTTTTTTTTTTCCTTCAAATCACTTTTTTTGTGTCACGAGAGATTTTGGGAAAAATTGTATTCGTAAGATTCTCGTACTTTTTGCATGATGGATGTTAAAGCAGTATACGAATTTTGATTTATTCTAAATTTAGTTTATTGAAATGAAAAAGCTTTCCACTACAAAAAAGTTTTTTTTCTAATCCTTTTTTGTTAACCAAAAAAAAACTTTTTTCGTCCTGTGATAGATTTTTTTCGATTTTATTTCCAAGAATTTCGTAGTTTTTGAATGTCGGACGTTGAAGAATTCAAATTTTAATTTATTCTGGATAAAGTTTCCTTAACGAAAAAAGAGGAGAAAAAAAATTGTACATTCAGAAAAGATCTCCAAAATTTGTTATCAATTACTTCTTGATAGGACGCGTAGTTCTTGTTTTATTTGTCAGAAACAGCATCAAGAAAGAAAAAAAATTATTATTGGACAAACAGCGCAAGGAAAAAAAATAAATATAGAATGTATCTTCATTCAAAAAAGAGCTATCAATTTTTGAATAATTACTTTGCGATGGAACCCGTAGTTTTTGTTTTATTTGCGAAAAATAAGACTAAAAATAAAGAAATTTAATTTTTGGAAAAACGTCACAAGAAACGAAAAAAAAAAGTGAATGGACAAAAGTTGTTCAACCAAAAGAGATTTACGAATTTGTTGTAAACTTTTGTCATAAAAATACATTTAAAATATAAAAAAAAATTACTTTTTGAAGAAAGACATAAGCTACAATAACATTTCCTTCAACCAAATGTTACGCCTAAATTACATCTACAAATTTTTTACGAAACGCTTTACGCTAGCATGCGCATTTTTGGTTCAAATCGTAAAAAATAACATTGAAAATAAATAAATTGAATTTATGCAAAAGTGACACAAGTTGCAATAAAATGTATAATAACAAAATTATTTCTTTCTTACAGGATGGGCACTTTTTCTTTACTTGTAAAAATAAGACAATGAGAATATTTCTGTTTCAATAACCAATGTATATTATAAATTGTAATAACAATATTTCATTGAAATGATACATTTTTCAAAGTAGCTAAAAGTAACATTCAATGCAAAATAGGGAACAAATATTGAAGTAAATGAATAAATAACTTAGAAAATTTCGCATTTTTGAGAAAATTGAGAGCGAAGCACGTGATAGGTGATAAGAACGTCTTCGCTAAAGCCGAAGGAGCTTTAGGAAAGAGAATTCACTATCGCCAAATTACGGTTGTCCCTGATTTGACCTTTAATTTTAAAAGGTCTGTGCACAAATGTGGGGGAAGTACAAAGACTGAGTGCGCAGCGCGAGATAAATACAGTATCGAGAGCGGAGCGCGAGATAAATATATTATTGAGCGCGAGGCGCGAGAACCAAAAGTCGCGCGCCCTAGGTGCGCTCAAATCTGCGAGCCGCGCGCCCACCGCCATGAGAGATTTTTGTAGATCCATTAAGTTAGCACCTCCACAATCAGATTTTGGGATTCTTTATAGATCAGAATGTTGGGCTTTCTTTCGGTACCAATTAAAGTTTTTGAACTTCTTTATTTTTGTGAAACAATCGATTCTTCCGTGGAAATGCTAGATTACATAAACCTAGCACCTCTACTTCCTAAAATCACAAAATACTACAAATTCACAGCCATCAAAATTTTGGGCTTTCTTGAGCTCTTGAAATCCGAAGAAAAGAATTTCCCCAAAATAACACTCAAGTTCCAAAATCAACCCCCTTTAAGAAATTTGAATTTTTTTAAAATTTAATCCTAGCATATTTCCGGGCTTCTCGAAAATACCGACTCCGATTTTTGGGCTTCAACCGTTCACGTTAAACATCAACCCCTTTGTGCCACGTAGATATCACTTGGTCAAAAATAATATTTTTGAGAATTTTACAGTGTGAATAGAGTCTCTGATTTTTGAGCTCCTCTAAAATACCCACTCGGATTTTTTGACTCCAGCCCTTAAGGACATGCTCTACGGTGAGCACGTGACCAAACCAGTCCTCGGTTATGAAATGTTTTTTTGGTGTTCACCATGTCCAAACGCAATAATACATCGCTCGCAAAATTTCGAATATAAGAAATGAGACAATAAATTGCATTTTTATATTTAGTTTGAATTATAGTTTTGAAAAAAATTATCCTAGTAAAAAAGAAATGAGTAAAATTAATTAAAGTTTTTTTTGGTACTCACTACGTCCACACGGATTGACATATCGTGTTTAGAATTTGAAAGATTAAATAAAAAGCACTAGAGAACGTTTGTATACATCAATATGTTTATAATTCCGAAGAAAGTTTATTTATAAATTAGCGATATGTCATGGCGTTTAGCCATGAAGATAGCAAAAACATTTTAAAAAAATCGAGGCGTCTACTTCATCGACGTTGAAAGTGTCTTTTTTTCTTCGCTAGAAATTGCTAAAAATGCTCAAAAAATAATGACAGGTTACGCCCGGGTGGAAATTTACGTCGGGGGCTGGCCAGTAACCGGCTGGAGAGCCCGGCTTTAAGCCGGGAGCTGGCCAGGGATCCTTGCTTCAAGTCGGGCTGTGGCCGGGGTTTCTGGTCAGAATCCGGCCAGCATCGTCACGCTGCGCTGGCCAGCGTCCGGCCATGAAGCAAGGCCGTGATATGGCCGGGCTGCCCGCAATAAACAATTAAAAATGTATATATTTAGTTATTATTTATAAAATAATCCATATTTACTTTATATATTATTATAACAAACTTTATTTTTATGGTATACTGTACGAAAATCATTCTTTTTCTGTAGGGGTACCCGGGTGGCTCAGCCGTGCTCTTTTTTTCAATTGCAAAATATTTCAGGCAAAAAAATTTCTAAAAATATGTGTAATGCAAATTTCGATAGAGAATCGGTTCAATCATGTATATTCGAGAAGTATTCGGCCTATTTTTATTAGGAAAAAAGTTATTTGATAAAACGTATGCCGATGGGCACCCGGGTGGCAGCATAAGGGTTAAATTAGTGAATTTCTATGAAAGTCTGTACGAGAATGCTTTTCATGTCGCAGGATACGAGTTTGATGTAAAAAATTTTAAACTAAAAAAAACTACTTAAATTTGGAAAATTTGTTCAAATTAGTGGATTTTGAAGATTTCAGTACGAGAACGTTTTTTTAGTTACAGCACGCAAATTTGAGGTCTAAATTCCAAAAGTGGACTTGATTTTGGAAAATGTTAGTAAATTGGTAGATTTACATAAAAGTCGAGTACGAGGGGTTTATCGAGTTACAGAACACAGAAACTTGACTTAAAATTGTGAAAATTCGTTGATTTCCGTGAATTCCATAACGAGGAAGTTTTGCGAAAATATGAATGTTTTTCCCAAGTTTGTATTCTGTTAGTCTTTTAGAATTTTCACCTTAAATTTGTGTTCTGATACTTAAAAATTTTCCTCCTACTGACTTTCATGACAACCCTCTAATTTAATGTAATTTACAAAATTGAAGTCGTGTTTTGGAATTTTGACCCCAAATTCCTCTTCTGTACTTCGAAAAACGCCCTCGTACTGACTTCTGTGGAAACTAACTGATATAATTATAACGTTTTCAACATTCGAGTCGCTTTTTTGAATTCTTAAATTTTGACTTTCATAGCAATATACCAAGCTAATAAAATTTTCAAAATGTTAGTTGAATTTTGTAATTTTGACGCAAAATTTGTGTCATGTGCCCCGAAAAACCCCCTCGTACTGACTTTCATAAAGATCTATCAAATTAATAAAATTTTTAAAAATTCAGTAAAATTTTGAAATTTTTGAATTTTCACTCTAAATTTGTGTTCCGTGCCCCGAAAACCCCCTTACTAACTGAGTTCAATGAAGATCTACCAGATTATTAAATTTGCCATAATTTATGTCAACTTTATTATTTTTAAATTTTGAACTCATAATTGTATTGGACAAACGTTAAAACAATTAATTCATTAAGTACTTCTAAAATAATTTAACATTGCATTGCTTGTGTAAGTGTAGTACAGTGTACACATATAGCGTGGTACAGAACCGGAGCGGATTGGTTTCGGGTTTGTTTCCGGTTGCGTTTTGGCCTCGGAACGTTCCGTATCTATAAATACCCATAACATTATTGCGCATCCATAAGTGTTGGTCCATGTTCCCCTACTGCGCATCCGTAAGTGCCATGGAACTCCACTGCGCATAGGTTAGTGATATACTGCTGTACTGGACATCCATAAGCAACTACAAACCTTACTGCACACTCACAAGTAACGTGTTATGGTACTGAGCATCCGTAAGTGCCATTTAACTGTACTGCACAGCCGTAATTTCCATCTAATTCTACTGCGTAGCTGTAAGTTCATTTTAACTTTTCTGAGCAGCCATATGTGCCATTGAACTCTCACGCAGATGTAAGGACTATGTCGCTTTGATGCTCATCTAAAATTAACCCCTAACCTCACTGTGCAGTTATAAGTGCCGTGCAACTGTACTGCGTGTCCGTAAGTGCCGTGTAACTGCACTGCGCAGCGGCATGTGCCATGTAACTCTACTGCGCAGCTGCAAGTGCCATGCAACTTTACTTCGTAGCCATATCTGCCATCGAACTCTTCTACGCATCTTTTGTTCCCGTCGAACTCTTTTTTTTTATACTCGCATCATTGTAGCGAAAATTTAATTTTTAATTAGCCGCGCAATAGTTAAATTTTGAACCAAAATGTGGAATGTTAGTCAGTAGCAAGATTAATATTCTACCACAAAAAGACGAAGTTTCAATGAAATACAGGAATTTTTAATCAAATAGTTGAATTTTCAACTGAATAATATAAATTTCTAACCAAACATGAAATTTATTGAACAAAAAAAATATTTTTAACAAAATATAGTTAAATTGTGAAAGAAAAAGATTTTTTAACTAAAATGATGGATCATCAACGAAACAAAAAAAAAAAGAATGTTTAACAAAGTAGTTTCACTTTAAACTATAAGTTGTTGTATATTTTCAATAAAAAAAGATGAAACAGATTAATTTTCAATCACAGAGTTGTGATTTTTAACTAAAAAGATGCATTAAATTTTCAACAGATTAATAAGAATAACTTCAATTTTCGAATTGTTTCCTGTATGTCTCACTGTTATTTATTCTCTATTGAAAATAAATGGGCGTACAAAATTTTTTTCTAAAACCTATATAGATATAGGATTAAAATTTCATAACTATCAAGAAAGCCTTTTTGACTTACACACTTCAAATATCCCATTTGCTGAGCTATCATTTTTAATTACTGTATCTCCTTTTTTCATAAAATGGCTTTTTTGTATTGTGAAGCATCACTTGGCTCCATTTCTATATTGACACTCAGAAAAAAACAGATTTACTTCAAGAATAACTGCACAAAATAATGTTTGACTGAAAACACTATAGGAAATTAGGTATATCCGAACATTTTTATGATTTTCAATAAAAATCTTGAGAAAATCGCTATCATTGTCTCTTACGTCGCCATTTTGTTTCTTCGAATTCATTCATATCGATTATGGCAGGTATTGATTGCACTTAACTCGATTAATCTAACGATCATTTGAAACAATGCAATTAAAAGTTATTATATTTGTTGTGAGATCTACAAGAACCATTACACAGCTCCACAAAAAAAATCGAGAAAATTACCCCTGGAGTCTGACTATGCCTATAATATGTTTTCGGGGTCTGAATCCAAATTCGGGGTGCGTTTGGCTCCATCACGTCAGATTTCCTCCATAACCTCAAAAAACATGAAATTCGTACCTATGAAAAGTGGTCATATCCTATGTTTTCGAGGTCGTTGAGTACGAATTTGGAGTCGTTGTGATTCTATGACGTCACGCTTCGTCCCTAGCCTCAAAGAAAAACGGTGAATTGATAATTTTATGTAAAACATATTTTTTTAATGCAAAGTGGTCATATCCTATGTTTTCGAGGTCGCTGAGTACAAATTCCGAGTTGTTGTGGTATATTTAAAAAATACATGTTTTACATAAAATTTCTAATTCACCGTTTTTCTTTGAGGTTAGGGACGAAGCGTGACGTCATAGTACCACAACGACTCCGGATTTGTACTCAGCGACGTCGAAAACGTAGGATATGACCACTTTTCATAGGTACGAATGATGTTTCAACCAGCCCCCTGGAACTCTGAGTTGAAAATGTACTATATGTTGACGGTCGCCGTGTGGTGGCGCCAGCTATGCAGTTAGTTTCTTGTTTTCTTTGAGATTCGTAGATTTTCATTTGATTAATTTTGAGATTTGGATTTTGAGAATTTAAGTGGTCTCAAACAGGCCTGGCACCCAATAAAATTAATAATGATAGGGAATGTAAATTATTAGATAAGGTGTAGATTTTATAGGTATTTCAGGAAACAGTGCCGAAGGTATGTGGTAATTTTTATTATTTGAGTACAATTAAATTGCAAAATTTCAATTGTTATTAAAAAAACATTTATTTTGAATAGAAAAGCGAATCTTCTACAAAAACAGTTGAATTCTCCACCACACAGTTGAATTTTTTACCAAATTGTTGAATTTCGTAGATAAAAAGACGCATTTTTTCTTTAAATTTTCAACCCAATAATGTGAAACTTCAATAAAAAAGTTTTTTTTTAACTAAACAGTTACATTTTCAGTTAAAACAACTAATTTTCACCTCAAAAAGAGAAATTTTAACTAAGTAGTTTAATTTTCAACCAAAGAGATGAATTTTCTACCAAGATTTTAAATCCTCAATCAAGAAGTCAATTTTTAAGATAGTAGTCGAACTTTCAACCAAGGAGTTGAATTTTCTACCTATAAATAAATAATAGTTGATATTTAAACAAGAAATATTTTAATTATAAATAAATACAATTGAATTTACAAAAAAAAACGAATTTTCAACAAAATAGTTGAATCAACCAAAACAGATTCATTTTTAAACAAAGAATTGCATTTCTAACCAAACCAAAATTATTTTGTATAAAAAAATAAGAATTTTCAGCAAAATGCATACATTTTTAACCAAATCGTTGAATTTTCAACCAAGAAAATCAATTCTCTATCAGAAAAAGATGAATTTTTAAGCAACTGTGATAGGGTCACACTCATAGGGTACTTTCTTACTCAAACTGCAAAATTTCAGGATAAATTCATAATACTTCAAAACAATTCAAGTTAAATTCAAAAGAATTCGAACCAATGGAAAATATATTTTTATAAATCGAAAAAATGCCATTGATTCTAGTGAAAAAAAAATCTCTTGAAATTGTTTAAATCTCCTAAAAATGTCTTGGAATCTTTTGAAATACCCACAAAATTTCAAAGTCCTTGGAACCAATTATTATAATCAAATTCTTGAAGTCAATCAAAACTTTCTCTGTAATCTTTTTAAATAACCTAAAATATTTCAAATCCCTTAAAATTTCTTGAAGCTCTTGAAAATGCCAAGGAATTTGAAACAATACCTTAAAATATTTCAAATAATTTGATCAGTTTATCAATTGATTCTCACGATGAATTAAATAAAAACTTTTAAAAAGTCAAAAAAATACATTATATTAAGCAAATTGAGAAGAATTTAAGTGAATTAAATAAATTGAAAATCGTTCCGAAGAATTTAGAAGAATTCACGATAAATTAATAAGAATTCAAGCTGAATTCCAAAAACTAATTTAAAATCTCTTCAAATCTTTGAAACCCTACGAAACACCACCCTTCTCTTGAATAAATTCTTTAAAATCCACTAAAATGCAATGAAATCCCGTGAAATTCTATGAAATCTAATATTTCCTGAAATCCTGAAAAATTGATTGGAATACCTTGAGATTTTCAAAAATCCTTACAATCATTGAAATCTATAGAAACCTTATAAAATCGAATGAGATTCTTTAAAATATCTTAAAACCCTTATGGGTCCTGTACAATCATTTCATATCTTCGGAAATTCTAGAAAATTCTTTATCCTAAAATATTTCAAACGCTTTGAAATTCCTTCAAATTATTGAAATCAATTAAAAATTCCTTGGAATCTTTTAAGATACCTTAAAATACTTGGAATTTAAAGCTCTTGGAATGAGTTAGAAGTTTTAAAAATACCGTAGAATCTTGAAAATGCCTCTAAATTATTTAAATCTATTAAAAATTTTTCGGAGTCTTTAAAAATAATCTGTAATATCAAAAAAATCCAAGACAATTCAGAAATACTTACAGACCTGAAATGAATAGTGATTAACTTTTCATTTATAAAAGTGACTTAAAAGTGATTTGAGAAAAAAGATACAGCGTATCATAAAGCGTAGCAGCTCTCATTGTTTTTCACAGTTACTTCTTACAGAAATTCCCTGATATTTACTGTTTTGTCTCAAAATCCCTGAATCTTGGAAACTTCGATTAAATTGCAACTTTTTTAAATTTCCATAATGGGCTGCAAATAGGGTACCATAGGGTAACAACCAAATAATTTAATTTCCCAATTAAATTATTAATCTTCAACGAAAAAATGAATTTCTTTAAAGTAGTTTAAACTTTCAACTAAGGAATTGAATTTTTAACCTAAGAAGATGAAGATTTAACTCAAGTTTTAGCCCGTGTAAAATAGCATAGAAAAATTATCGCCTGCACCCCCCTACCCATCCAAGACTTTACGCAATTTATGCACGACCCCAAATATGCACCCTCCGTCAAATTTTCTGGATCCGCTCTTGGTTAAAAGCTATCAGAATTCTCTATAAAAAGAAATCATTTTTTCGCTAGACACCCTACACGAGCATTGTCGGTATGATCGCAGTCGCGACTCACTTTTTTCCGAACGATTCTGAAACAAAAATGACATCTTATTCACAAAGAAAATTCCAACTAGCAGATTCTTATAACAACAAAAATGTACTTATCTAGCTATTCCAAGTTGATTTCTGAAGACGAAGATTTTAAACGTCGAAAAGCATGATTGTGGGGTTCACATTTCCATTATTGTGAATATAAATAAACTTTCAGCTATAACCTCACAGCTTCCGATTTTTTTTTAATTTTCGACTTCATCGAAAATATGTAGTACACCTTTTATTTTCGACGGTGCAAGAACCTTTTCTAGCTCGAATTATGCACTTTTTGTATATTTTTCGCATTAAATGAGAGCTCGATACTATGAAAACGAGCAAGCGAAACTTTACTGGTTTGTTTTGTGAAAACTGTCATCGACCATAACCTCGCAAACAAAACAAACTACTTTTCATCGCGAAAATATACGAGATCGGCTCTAAATGAGTTAATTAAATTCTTATTTCATACCTCCGCAGCATTTACCAAATTTAATTATGTTCTTATTGGTTTTTTAAATTTGTTTAACAATAAACAACATCAAATACGGGAATTCAAATTTCGTCTACAATTTGGTCCACCGTATCACTGCACCTATGTCAATTCATCATGGGGGTCGACCAATGAAATGCGAGAATTCAAAAATGGCTCTTGCGCAAATATCTTTTTTAAAACTCGGGTGCATAACGGGTTGCATTTGGGGCTATTTCTCATACATGCAACAACCCTATCGCTACCAAAATCAGCCTCATGCATCGCCCGTGTATGTGTATGTGTATGTGGTAGTTGTTCTCTTAGCATCCGGAGGGGTATCGCAGTTCAAATACATCCAACAGATGGCGCTTCGATCAGGTTTGCCCGTTTTTGCATTGTTATGTATAGCAAAAATACTCAAATTCGTTTAAAACTTGATACTTTTTATGAATATAAAAGAAGAACATAGTTTTCAGTAACAATAAGAGCAGCTGTATATATGGGTACGATAATCGCGTTTCTCCAATCGTCTGGGACTTGTCTCGTCTCGATACATAAATTTATCAATTCGCAAGAGACCAAATATTGAAAGACTTGTTCGAAATTATTTTCGTTTCAGGTTGCGATTGCCAAAAAGTAGACTATTTTAGATAATCAGATTTTCGAAAACAACCAAATTCCCAAAACGCCTAAAATATTTGAATGAGGTGCGAAAATCGCAAGAAATGCGACTATGATAAAATTTCCAAAATGTTTTTAAAATATATGCAGAACGAACATAAATATTTTAAAATTAAAAAAAAACTATTTTCACGATTTATTTGACAAAAACCTTGTGGGGCAGACATTGAAGTGATTTTTTAAATCCTTCACTCTAAAATATTGAACTTGATTTTTATCTCTTTCAACTCAATATAAGTCATATCTTTGAATCTCGAATATTTGAAAAATGTTGTTAGTATTTTTCAGCTATTCTGCTTCCTCATAAAAGAAGCTTTAAAGTTCAGTGAAGTTGAAGTGAAGTTAAAATTGTTACCATTACAATTATAATGGTGACAATTTCGAAAATTTTTTAATTTGTTGAATTGAACATTCCTCAAATAAAAAATGTCTAATACAATGTTATAAGCAATTTTTACGATAGTTGGGCGTGTGTGTGTGTGGAAGTCACACTTCCACACACTCTGATGGTTGCAGATATGTATACTGATGAAATTTAATGAACTTATTCTTATCACTAATATCTCAACACTGACCAAAGGATTTCTAAAAATATTTATTACATTTTTTTCAACACTTTGTAATATTTAAAAAATGTGTTTCTCATAGTACAACTTTTTTCATTAACACAATTCAAATCTGACGCAAGAATAGAAAAGATTGTTTGATTGAGACAAATCGATTGATCTATAATATTCGTACATTTTATTAAACAGTAAGGAAGCTATGGTCATTTACAATATTTGAAAAATCAGTTTTTTATGGTTAAACTTTTTTCATTAACATAATTCAAAAAATTTCCACTACGGAAAAGGTTTCTCGATTTGAGACGATTCCATTGACCTATAATATTAATACATTGCATTGAAGAGAACGGCAGTTATGGTTAATTATAATATTTGAATAAACTGTTTTTTACATAGAAGCTTTTTTTTACTTCCTTCATGAGTAACCAAATATATTTGCTATTTAATAATAAAGAGGAAGCAAAGTGCTCATTAAAGGAGCACCATAACATTATAAATACAAAGTGGAAATACTCGAGATCGAGTACACAGCTACTTTCATTTTTAATTTGTAGTTTGGACAGGTGCGAGAGACTAATCAACTTTTAAATGTACTGCAATTTTAAAATCAATTCGAATATAAATTAAAAGCGTCCACTTTGGAAAAAGAAACTAAATGAACTCGTTTCTTACATTATAGTTTAAAACAATATGTATTTTTATAAAAAACCATTTACTAAAAACATTTACAGATTTTAATGTGAATGGTATTTAAATTTCAAAATATTCTTTTTTCAAGTTTATGATTTCCAAATATGGGAAGATTCAAATCTGGTTAGGTAGGCATCCACATTTGTTGACATCTCATTTTGAAAGACTGCTATAAAACTTTGAGGTTTGAATCAGTTTTTGATATCAGAAATAGAATCTTTGAAGTTTGAACAAATTTGAAGGATTACGAAATTGAAAAGTAAGCCATTCTCAAAAGAAATAAAAAATTGTTAATTGAAGATCTCAAACTTGAAAATCTTGAAACTGAATGTCATTCGAAGTTCGAAAGATTCATTTTTCAATTTCAAAATGTAAACTTAGTTTATTTTCCGGAGTTAGAAATATAAGAAAGCTTACCATTAGGAGATACCCTTTATCAGATTTATCTAGAATCTTTATGGCTGCAGTTGTCATTTCTTCTAAACTTGGTTGTCCTTTCGGACTCTTATCACGTTGCCAATCCATTGCAATGTGTCCATTTGCAAATATCCCTAACAAAAAGTCAGTCTTTGCATAATCGACTTTAGAAAGTTCTTCATTATTTAGAACAACCTCAAAGGAGATTTTCCTAGATTTTTTATCTTGTCTCCATTTTTCAATGAGATCTCTCCCATCTTTGCTGCGACATGCCCATTTATCTATTGGATCCGAAGATGTGTCATTTAGTGAAGACTGTAACATTTGTCTTCCACCACCCATGATCACCTGATAAGAAATCAGTTTAATATTAACAATAATTTTTTACAAGTAGTTACGAGAGTACTCGTACTGGAAATACGTTAAAAAATGTTATTGTTTAAAAGAAATTTTTTAAATCTTTTACGTATTGTTTATTTGATAATTGGAAAGTCTTTCAAATTAGTCTTCTTCATGACATTTACGTTTTTAGCCTAATACAAAATTAACAAGATTAATAAAAAACATAAAATAACTATTATTCATCAATGTTTTATTTTTCATTTGACGTGTATAATCTATATGCTATTTTATGTACAAACCTTAATACTTCTTCCAGGTTCATTTTCTATTAATTGCCTTGCAATGTCTTTACATTTTTCTGCATTTCGTGGCTTTTTAGCTTCACATTCCCATCTCCTATCCGGACAATGTGCATATAGAGGAGCTGGAGTTGCATGTGTTACTCTAGTAGTGGTAACAAATCCTTTAAAAAATTAGTTAACACCACAATTTGAAATTAAATTTTAAAAACTATATTTTCTTTAAAGAAAGACATAAGTAATTTTATAAAAATAATTCAAGCTATTAAATTCATCGACGATTGTAGGTCCACAAAAGCGAGTTACAATTTAACTTTTCCGCCACATTAATATAGATGGTAAAATCCCACACTTAAACATATCGTCTAATTTTTGGTTTAAGAAACCTAAAAATCTAACAAATTCTCGAATCGTCCCTGGAAGTTTCTAATTGGATTGAGTAAACAATCATTTAATAAAATTGAATATAGTTAAGTCTGGCTCGGGTTTTATTTGCATTTTCGATTTTTTTATATAGTAATTATTGTAATTCTGAAAATATTTAATCTAATTAAATGTCTTTTAAAAACATTGATGCACCGGAGTAGCGACGTGAGTCAATGAAACGTTTCACTGAGACATTCAAAGTTTCATGAAATAATGAGACGTTTCATTAGACCAAAGTTGGAGAAATGTTCGATTCGAATTCAAATCCCTAACTTTTCAAGTGAAATTATCGAATCATCTACAAAATACATGAATTGTTAATTAAAAAGTTATATCTTCAACCGAAGAGATGGATTTTAAATAACTAAAATGATGAATCTCCAATAGGGTGACCAGAAAAAAACACTTTTGGGTTTCTTAGGAGCGAAGGGCAAATAACGGTAGTTTATGCGATTGTAGAAGCCAGATTCTTTTTATTTTTATTTTAAACAATATTTAGAGGTAGCCCATCGTCTTTAAACTTTGCCATTGCAAAAGCTGAGAGTTTCGGTAAGAGAAGAGTTGATCGTAAAAGTGCAATCTCAGCTCTTTTCATCGATGTGACTTTATAACAGGATTAGTTAGCGTCCCTTGAATTATTAGAGAGGTTCCTTTTTGTTGCAGCTCCTTTGGAACCAAAAATTGGTTCTAATAGAAACCCTAGTTTTTTCTGTGAGTTGAATTTTTAGGCCAAATACGAATTTTTTAGAAGACAATTGAATTTTAAAGAAAATAGTTAATTTTCAATCAAGAAAGATGACTTTTGTACCAAAAAAGATTAATTTTCTATCCAAAAAGACGATTTTTCAACAAAAAGTTGAACTTTCGTTGGAAAAATATAACTTCTAAATAAAATAGTTGAATTTTCAATTTTAAAAAATACATTTTTCACCAAATAATTAAATTTTCAACCAAAAAAGATAAATTTTATCCTGAACCAAAAATATAATAGTAGAATTTTCAACCAAAAATAATGAACTTTCAACCAAAAATAGCTGAATTTTCTTATTGGATTATATTAATTCAGATCGCATTCAAGCTAAAAAAAAAGAAGAAGGGGAAGTTTCTTGAAAATATGTGAAAAAGAGGAATTCTTTAAAAAAGGGGGGAAAGAGTAACATAGGGGAAAGGAGCGTGAAGTTTGATATTGAATAGCATTTTCATACCACATATTACTATAGATTTCTTACATAGATTAATTAAATTGTCTTTTTCCTAGATAAAATCTAAAATGAGACGGATTAAAGTGTCTAAAGTGACGCATGTTCCCTCAGAAAACGTGAATATATATAGTGATTTTTTCTTTAAAAAAGTGACTAAAAAGTAACTTAAAGTGACTTGAGTGTCTGTCTGGCAGCGCTGGTAATTAAAAATCATTATTTATTATCAAATATTTTTATTTCCTACAATGCTTTTCCAAGTGCGTACAGTGCAAAGCATTTTCTCGAAAGTAAAATGGTACATATCACACGTCAGAGTCTATTTAAAAAGGCAGTGTCTATGGGTACCTAAAAAATCAAGCTGTTTGTACCGAGGCTTCGACACATAAATACACAGAAATAGATTGGGCTTACTTTTGCTGCGTCTTCTTTTTTCAGGTCTTAGTACAGTCGTTTCCGGGGTAACTTAGTATAATATCCGACTCAAAATGAGCCTAGCTTTTGTTTGTGTAGTCCGTTTCCCAGGTTCCACTAATCGTACTGAAAAAGTCTACTACTCGCAGTCAAATTTCAGTACACACAGCCACAGCCGTTTAAACAATGTTTAAAAGGGAAAGAGTCTTTTCTTGGCTTAAGCTTTCAGAAAAATATTTTAAAGAATTGTTATTCTCAAAATAGTGTAAGTATTTGTTTACAAAAATGGTTTAAAGAGTAAACGACCAACTCTTACAAGGAGTACACTAAGAAAAAAATGTTCTTGAACCAAAAGAACTGTTTTCTTGGATATAAATGAAATTTTGGTAGAATTGAACACATTTTTATTGATTCATGAAACAAATACTCCATCTACCAAAAGATTTGGTTAAAAAAAAAATTTAATTCGGTCAAGCAAATATTTTGTTGTCCATATAATAACCATAATATACACAAAGATTTTGTTGATTAAATTAAATCGTTTTCTGAGTGTACCCTTAATATTCATAATCACGTAGAATTTCTGGGCATTTCAGACCAAAGTTACACTCTAGAGTTTTAGATCTCTCAGTGTATACAGAAATATTAACGGCGACTGAACTGATATAGTAAAATATTTTTGGTTTCTTGTTTCACATGTATACGCAGCACTTGCGAGAGGTTCGAACAAGAACGGTGCAAGATTAATGAACTAGAATCACATTCTTTAATTGCCTTGAAACAAATTATTTCTTTGATATAGGGTCAAACAAATGTCAAATAATTGATTCAAAGAAATTTTTAGTTAGTTTTAATAAATCTCTCGTTTAAATTAGGTAAATTTCTTGCTTACCTTGAATATAGTGTTTTAAAAATTCATTATAGATTTTGTTAAAGTGAAATCATTTTTTTTACTTTACCTCAAAATTGAGCATTTTTTATAAAAATTATTTATAAAATCGATATGTTTTTTGCCAATTATAATTACTGTTATATACGTAAAAGCTAAAATGCTTATTCAATCTTATTATCTAATTCTGGGTGATTTCTAGTTGTTAATCTTATTTCTGAATTTAAAAAACAGTATGTGGCAGTGGGGCCATACGGCAGAAGTGAGACTTTGATGGATTAACTTCACAATTTTGTTGTGAGGAATGATCATGTGTTTCGAGGAGATCGCATAGTAAGAGAGCGCAGAGAGAGAGAGAGAGAGAGAGAGAGCATATGCAGGCTTTTGTTAGCATGGCAGTAGTGGGGATGTCGAAGAGGAATCTTAAGAGCATTAAATGCTTTTGTGCGGCGATTCATAAACTTTGTGAATCGCCGCACAAAAGGGAGACGTGAATAGAGCGAAAAGGTATATACTATAGAAAGGATGCTTGTAAGAGAGAGAGAGAGAGAGAGAGAGACGGATAGGTATCCGTTCGTGCGGTCGGTCGTTTTTTCTCAATTCACTCCCGTCCCAAAATAAGTTTCACTTCAAAAATCTTAAATTAGAATAACTAGAAATTAATCAGAGTTAGACATTTGAATTGAATATACAAAGAGATTAGGTTAGAAAAACGACGTGTTTTGTGAAAAACTGGAAAGTTATATAAGTGTACGCAGAACTTACTCAGCAGCAAAATCTTCAATTATGTTCAAGGTAGTTAAAAGTCCCAAGATTCGAGGAATTCCGATACTAGACTTGTTGTATCCATTCTCCAATTATTTTATATTTTTCTAGTAAATCAGAACAGTTAGCATTATACCCAAGGTAGTCAACTATCTAGACCCAAAATGCGGGACGGCTGACCTTATCACTGAAGATCTTTTTTTCTAGGGGAAGGTTTTCGAAATAAACGGAAAAACATTGGTGTTTTTGGCAAATTTATCACACTACATATTGACTATGTTGTACATTACGCATTACTCGATACCTTTTTTGGAGTCATACGTGAAGTCATAGTGTAGTGAATATTAATTTTTTCACCAAAAAAGTATAGATTGTATGAAAAGCATAGTAAATGCGGGACATGCGGGACGCTATCCCAATTTTCCGGGACACTTTGCGTGACAAATTTCAAAGCGGGACAGAAGGTACTAATACGGGACTTTTCCGGCGAATGCGGGACGGTTGACCACCTTGATCATACCACACCATAAAAAAGATCAACGCCATCAACGCAATCAAAGGATCAATCTACAGTCCAAACTCCGAGCATTGCCGTTTTCGGGGCTGTAGGGGAGTATAATTCCAAGAAGCCATAAACTCCTACTCTAAGCGCGGTCACGCTCGAATACATGGAGAAGAATTCAGCTGACAAACTTCGAGCAATGCCGCGCGTCGGTCAGGTTAAAAATCTATCTCGAACATCTTTTTATGTACCTAGTGCACATTACATGTGTACAAAAGTGATTCATATTGGATTATTTCGTTATAAACCCGAGCCTAAGGGTATGTAAAACATAAAAATCTATTATTAGCTTTGGATAGGTTCGATTCTTAGAATAAATGTAAACAAAGCGTCAAAATGACAAATATTTCACCTCACTTTTAACGTAACCTGTGAAAATAGGACTTCAGAAGTGCTAGAGTGAGATGCAATAGATTATTTTCTCCAATCTCCACCTGATGGCGGCATGACTGGCATGAGAGCACCATAGCATATGAAAGTGACTTAAAGACCTCCAACCAATAAAAATGCTTCTTTTTCTATCGAAATTCATTATGATTCGTTGTAATCAACGAAAGATTCCTTGTTAAGTATTCTATCCAAATTTAATAGATAAAATTAAATTATTACACGAAATCCCGGAAATTCTTCATTTCCCGTAAAATTTCCATTCAATTGGCGACACTGGACGACACCAAAAAAAGGGATGAGTAGAGGGGACCCCTAAGATCCCCCTCCCCCAACACTTCACACTTAAAAAGCGCGCAATTCAAAATCGGCCTGGGTTACCGTAACCCACGGTGTACTCTGAGGGTTGACCTGAAATGTTACGAATAACAAAATGTCAATTTACACACTTATTAGGGACATCCTGAATAAAAGTGAATGTTTAAGTAAAAAATATGTTTACATTTTTCGTATACAAATTTGAATTGTTCATATTGAACTCATTTGAAAGGTTTTCCGCCAGTTCTCCAGCTGCTAGTCGATCTAATGTTTCTGACTTTTCAGCAGCATTCAATTTTGTTGAATTTTAGCCTATGTAAACAAACTAACCAATGAAATACACATTGTATTGATAGGATTTATTCGGAATGGTGTGTTCATGAAGTAAAAATGAAAAGATGTAAGTGCAATTTTTATTAAATTAATTTTATTCTAATATTAAGTTTGAATTACATTTTAAATATGCCACGACCGTGTGCGAAGATGTGTGATCAAATACATTTTTTAATGATAACACTGTCCTACAAAAATTACCTTTTTTTTTGTTTTCTGAATCTTTCTAGTGTTTTTTTTTATAGATTTTCGGACACTGATTCCTAATCTAGCGTTATCTGTAAAACATGAACGAAAGGTGACAGAAACTTCTACTTGGGGTTAAGGGCTTTGGGATCAGAACCCAACCTCAAAATTGAATTACCTCATTTTACTCAATAAATACTAGAATTACATATTTTTTAGATAATTAGGGACTATTCCTGTTTTGATTCAAATCTGTATTTGAATTGAAAAATTGGCTGATTTCAATAAATTTTGTGTAAACGAATTTTTTTATGCTCGGGTTAGAATAAAAAAAAGCGTTTTACAGAAAAACTATTTAAATTAGCCACTTTTTCACAGCGAATACAGATTTTATTCAAAACAGGAATAGGTCATAATTATCTAAAAAAAAAATGTAATTCTAGTATTTATGGAGTAAAATGGGGCAATTCAATTTGAAGGTTGGGTGCTGGTTTTACCGCCCTTAAATTGACGCTTATTAAACCTTCGACTACAATATTAAATAAGGACAAATCGAACACTTGAATGTAGAGCTGTGGTGAAATATTTTATGAGTCCTGCACCACAGCCTGTGCATTGTACTTTGAAATAAAAGCCTACGGCGAGCGGCTGAAATATGGCTCTGCATTCAAGTCTTCTGCTTGTCCTTAAACGCGTTATGGTTAACTCCGTTTATCTCAAAAAAATTGACGGGATGGAGGACTCTTATCCCTGGATTCGGAACCAGCGTTATGAACCAATCGATATGAGGATCCGGTAGTAAAGCGAGTGTAAAGATAAATGGACAACTGATTGATTGGATTGATATTAGATATACGCTGTGTAATTTACGCTTGGTTATTCATTACATTCTTGGATAAATGTCGAAGATTGCCTCTTTTAGAAAAATGTTTTGAGTTAGGAATAGTCATTGTGCATGGACTGACTATTGTCGATGATGAGGTTGTTAGGGCAGAATCAATGCATGACTTATAGAGAATGTTGAACAGACTGAATGTTAACGGGAACAGTATAGGTTTAAGGGTTTACGTAAGTAAAGAAAATGTTTGTGTTTGAAAGAGCGAATTAAAAAAATGCATTAAAAAATGTGAATCCCTGTTAACATGTCGCTATTTTTATTTACTGGTTTGTCGAATAATAACCCTCGTGAAAAAAAGACCAACTTAAGACTACAGTATAGGCAGGTATAGACCTGTTTTAAAGTGGTCTTAAACTGTTCTTTTCTGGTCCCCAGAAGACCAGTCCTTTTGTCCCAGCCAGCTATACCCCGCCACCCCTAGACTTTTTAAGTAGTACTTGAACAGCCCCTAAGAAGATGTGTATTTAAATGTATTAAAATGATTTCAAATATGGAAGAAAGCTATATTAATTTGGTTTCCAAGTGTTCTGAATTCGGTCGTATATAGAATTGTTCGGGATTTCTTTGAATGCTCTTCGAGTCAAATGGAATTTTATACATTTTCATCATTTATGATTGAGAAAGTATTAGAATTTTCCGAAATTTCACACCTCAGTTTTTCAACGGATCTCCACGGTTTGAGATCCCCTGAAGCCGAAAATCAAGTATTGGCGATGGCGTCTGTCTGTATGTATGTCCGTTCGGCCGTTAACACGATAACTCTCGAAAAGCCATTTTTTTATAGGACTCGTTTTTTTGGTTTTATGCATCGAAAATGAATACACTGGAGTCCGGCTTTACCAACCGTGTCTAGGGTACCCTCAATGATAAATCGGGACTCTCCAAAACGTAAACAATCAGGGCAATATGAACCATTCCTGTTGGAGTTTTGTCTCAAAAAAATATTTTCATTGTATTTTTGCTATTTTGGTTTTATAATATCATAATGAACATGAAAATGTGTGTGCTCGAAAATCAAACTTTATCAAAGTAGGAATTTATAAGCATGTACGTATATATAACAGGGTGGCCATTTAAATCGAAGAAAAAAATTCCGGCCATCTCCCGGTGTTTTCTCGGTTCGCAGGCATTTTTTACGGTCAATAAGATTTAAAAATTCGAACTCTGAAGCTAAATATTTTTCCATTTGAAGGAATAAAAAATAAACTACACATTAAAGCACTGTATGGCACTGTATGGTAAATTTGCCATACATAATACGGTAATTTTGTCACACAGGAGTGGCATTTTTTCCATACCTATGTATGGGAAATATACAATATACAGTTAGTAATTTTCCAAACTTGTGTATGGGAAATATACAATTTGAAATGTATAGGATGGGAGAGTCGCTTATTATAATATAGGAAACGTTGTTTAGTTTAATGTAGAGTTTATTCAAGAGCAACAAATCGACAAGAATCTTAGACGAACATGAAATATTTACAATAATGTACAAGATACAATAGGGTTGTTTCGCAATTTTAGACAAAATAATTTGTTAATAAATAATTTTAATGTAAACTCAATGAGTGTTCTAAATTTTTTTCCTTCTGAGTCGTTCAACAGAGAAAAATTATTAAAAATTGAAGGCGGGAAAACACTTATTCATGTTGATGTCACGTGGGTGTCACCAGCGGCGGACTGGCGTGGACCTCAGGGTGGGCGCCCACGCTCGCCCCTGTTGGTGTGGCGCCCCTGATGACACTTGGGCGCCCCCTAGAACAGCTTTGTGTACGAATATATTTTTATAAACAAAGATATTGAACAATTAATGAAGAATTTTCACTGAAAGCCATTATCGAACAAACCACTGCTCTTTTAATAAATACTTTAATTCAACTGTCTTTCAGTAGTCAAACTACATGTAGAATGTTTTTGAAACTATAAAAATCGTTACTTTTTCAATTATATTTGAAATGTAGTTAACAAGTCTTTTACGGCAATCAATACATTTCGAAACTGTAATGTTAACGGTAAGTAGTTATTTTTTTCGTGATGTAACGGTAACGATGACTAGTTTCTTTTAAATAGTAACTCATCCTTAAATACTAACTTTCTCAGCACAGACAACCATTTACTTGATGCTGCGGGCTATTAATATGTTTTCAAATGTGTAAATCTCAGTTATTGACTGTATTAAAAAAAAGTAATCCGTTGGAAAGCTATTTTTTAATTTTAATTTTTGGATAGCCTATTATGTAGGTTACTTCACGATTACTACCTGATCAAAAAACAATGACTTATCGTCTGCTATCTCGAATACTGTGTATGCAAAATGTATTGCTGTCCGTATGAAAATCATCAATAATGCAATTTTAAAATAAAATGTGATAGATTATCAGTCGTTGAATTTATTTTCGGAAAGATCCTTTTTTAGTTACGGTTCGTCCATATATAACGTAACGCTTTTAGGGGTTGGGAGCGTTTAAAAGGAGCTGTTATGGTCCTGTTACGATTGTGTGTGGGGGAGGGGAGTTCAGGGATTTGTTACATTTTTCAAAAATGCAATAATTTAAGAAAAAGTAAAATAATATAAAAGTGTAAGAGGAGTGAAAGAAAATTATTTTTTTTGAAATCTTTTTTTGAGGTTTGTGTTAGTTAAAAGTTTTTAAAGTTTGAAAAATTAATTTTTTTTTTAAATTAATGAAATTGAAAATGTTTTATATGAGTTCAAAAATTATTCGGGATTTGTTATGTGTACAGTTTTCGATGAAATACATAATAGTATAAAATCATATTTTAGAAAACATAATTTTGGATCAAGTTATAATTTTTTGAAATACTAACAAAAATTATGTTTATTCATATTTGGTTAATGGGATACTTATTTACAATTTTTGCAAAGTTCTATTCATTATATTAGTTCTGTTTAAACGGAAGAAAACATCATTATTTTTTGAGCGTGAAAAATGTTTGTAACTTAGGTTCTAAGCCCCTTAAAAATAGTAAAAAAAATGCAAAATTAGCATCACATAGAAAACACTGTATTTATAACGAAAATGTCAGTTTAATAAAAGTTATGGAACGTAAGGGGGGGGGGGGGTCACTGTCTATTGTCTCTTGTAGCGTTACACGGTTGGGAGAAGGGGTCCAAAAATCGTCCAAAAAAGGCGTAATATATGGACAACCCCTTACGTGTTATTTTAAAATCATGGCGAAATTAATTATACTAAAAAATCGTTTTAAAACCTCTTGAGTTAAGGTTACGTAGAACTTCAAAAAGTAATCAAATTCCTAAAAGCCAAAAAAGTTAACTCCTGTGCCTCTTTTTTAAATTTTTCGTTATGAAAAAATTAATGTAAATATCAGCACAATAAAAAATCTTGTTTAATTTTCAGATTTAAGATCGATATTCATGATTTTCTATTAATAATGGTCACAGTGTTAATATAATTCTCTCCACATACCATAGCTTTAAATCACGCTGTAAACTTTAGCAGTATTCACTCAACAGTATACTATTTTTTTTTCGTAAAATGCACGGAACTATCTCTTCACATTTGTTACTTTTTTAAGGTTTTTAAGTTCTGCATAACCTCTGCCAGACATCTTTTCCGCCGATTTTGTAGTGCAATTTATTTCGTCATAACTTTAAAATAGTACCTAACCAAAAAAAGGAGTCTTACTCTTTACGAGAATAAATCCAACAACCGATATTCTATCATATTTTATTTTTAAAAATCATTAATCATGATTTTCATGAGGACAGCAATGCATTTGGATACCCAGTATTCGCTATAGCAGACGATAACTCATCACACAGGCAAAAAAAATAATAATAGCATGGCCACTGAACCAGGTCACTATACCTATATGTTTTTTGGATCGCTAAATCCGAATCTGGTGTCAAGTTTGCTCCATTACGTCAGGTTTTTGAGAAAATTATATTTTTTGGTCATTTTTTAAAAAGCAACACAGGGTGCGAATCTGACATTCTAGAAACTTCTAGCGTGGTTCAAATTAAAGGTTGAGTATGTTAACAAAATTATTTCCGTTACCTATCTTGTGCGGTGGCAGGTTTTTGCTGCACTTCTCCCGCTCGCTCGCCACTTTTTACTTAATCACTTTTGTATTTTAGAAATACTAAGTAAAATAATTAACGCTTACTTATATTTCTATTCTTTGTCAGCGAATTACCCGGAAGTTAGCGTGGAATTTTGATCACAGGAAAAAAGCCGGAAAATAGCCGGGAATTTTTTAAAAAACCGGGACTTTTTTAGATTTGTTTTTACTTTTGCAGTAAATATCATCTCGCTCTTCGAAAACAAAGTGTTTGGAGTTGTACTCAGTGTTATCAACCATCTACGTTAAAATATCGATGATCATTTTATATTTAAGATTTGAAAGTTAATGGTTCGTTCAAAAATGAATGTTCCTTTTATACGATATATTTAAGAATTTAAAGCTTGTGTTGATGGATCGTTCAAATACTATAATTCCTTTTATATTTGAGACAGAAAACTTCCTTTCTAGATATTTAACATGATAATTACATAAATAATGGACCGTACTTAAATTACATAACATAAATTCGTACATAAATTATATAAATAAATAAATTTATATAATTAATTACTAATAATAGTCATAATACATTTATAATTTAGGGATACTCTAAATGTTTTGCAAATAAATTGAAAAACTGATTTGAAGTTGGAGAGTATCATAAGCTCACATGTTATATATATTTTGTCTTCAAATATAAAATTTAAATTGTAACAACCCAGCAGTTTTTTCATGATTGGTATGTAAATTGGCATAATAACCTCTGAGTGTTCTCTGCTACTTGTTTTCTTAACTGTCAAATTTTGACAATATCTTTCTTGAATAGATTCGATTTTCTTAACCAATCAGTTATGATGATAAAGCGCAAGGGGAGAAATATTATGGACGTGGGGACCTCACCCAATGCGAATTCCGGCCCCAGACTTTCGCGATAGGCGGGAGGGTGCTGTATTGTATTTTGGGTTCAGAATTCATCTTTTTGGTTAAAAATTCTACAGTTTGGTTGAAAATTTATATTATTTCGTTGAAAATTCTATTATTTTGTCATCTTTTTTGGTGGAAAATTAAACTGTTTTGTTGAAAATTCGACTGGATAGAAAATCCGTCCTTTTGGATTGAAAATTCATTTTTTGGTTGAAAGTTAGTTCTTTGTAATTGACAAATATATTATTATACGTTTGGTTCAGAATTCATCACTTTTTTAAGTTAAAAATTCAATTGCTTTGTTGAAAATTCGCCTTTTGGGTAGAAAGTTGGTACTGAAATTTAAGAATTTTAAATTAGATTAAAATCAAATTCAAAATCCCATTTAACGTCCAACACTCAAGTCAATGTATTAAAGAAAGGTTGAATTGAGGTTATCAATTCAACCCATATTTTTAAAAAAATTACTTTTACTTCACGACGCATTACAAGGGAATTTGCAGAATTTTATCCAAATTTAAGGAAAAATTCGAATAATTTTAAATGATATTCAGAAGTTTGGAAAATAATCAAAGATAATTTAACATTTGCACAGATTGTAACAAATTGAAAACAAATGGTAAATTTTTTAATATTTCCAGCAAAAAATTTCAAAGCTTTTTAAGAATTTTGAAAGGTTTAAGGTGACTAAATTTTTTTTGAGTTTCCTAACACAATTTTAATTCATAATTTTGTTTGAAAAAATAATTTTTGAAGAAATTAAAAAAATATTTTATAAGATTTTTAAAAATACCAACAAAAAATATGGAAAGTTTTAAGGCGATTTTGTAGAAATTATCGAAATTAAACAAAATTAGGATAAATTCAAATCATTTCAAAAGATATTTAGAATTGGAAAAGATTTAAAAAAATTGAAAACAAAATATAAGTTTTTGAAGAATTCGTAAAAAAAATTTTCGAACCTTTTCAAGAATTTTGAGAGATTTCAAGAAAATCAAAAACTTTTCTAAGATTTCTGGAAACATTTTCAATGACGTTTTATTTTGAAGAATCAATTTCAAAATATTTCAAAAAAACTTCAAAAGATTTTGTAAAATCTGGAAGGAAATCTTGAAAATTTTAATAAATTTTTATTTAATTTTCAAAGATTTTTCAAAAATTTGAGAATAACACAGGCCGACAAAATTTGACAAAAGACAAAAGCCAGAAAGCAGACCAAACATTTCCAAAGGATTTTGATGCGCTGAATCCGAATCCGAGCTCAAAATTGTTCCTGTGCGTCAGGTTTCCAAGATATCCTAACCTAAAAGTGCAAAAAACGCGTTTTTTTAGTTGTTTTGTGGTTATGTAACCGAACAAGAAAAATGTCTACCACAAAAGCTAATATGGAATTTGAAAGTACGAATCTCCCCCTTTCAAACCTACTTGGATTTATTGGGATATCTTCATTTTTCACCAAAATATTGTAATTTGAAATTTTTTATTTTAGCGTTTTAACCCATTAACGCTGAGGTGTTCAGACTTATACAACGCATTCTCTATTGCTGACGGTACGATATTTTTTCTTCAAAATATTATCTCAGGGGTTTTCGAGGATGCCCTTTCTATTGCCGGTGTCAGTTTTTTGTTATAACCCCTAGAAGATCCAATATGGCGACCACAATTTAGAGCTTTAAAAAAGAACAAAGGATCCCGCACAAAGTACCATTTTACAAATAACATTTTTCTTGTTCGGTTGCATAACCTCAAAAACAGCTGAAAAACGCGTTTTTTGGACTTTTAGGTTAGGATATCTTGAAAACCTGACATACAGGAGCAATTTTGAGCTCGGATTCGGATTCAGCGCACCAAAATCCTTCGGAAATGTTAGATCTGGTCTCTGGCTTTAAAATTTGTCGGCCTGTGTAATTAATTTATTGATTTGATTCACCTCAAGGGATTATTTCAGATAGGGGTCAGATATACTCATGCCAATGGGCCAGTGGTGAGGTTAAATGAAACAACTTTAACTGCTTTGCAATCAAATCATTTGGACAATCAAGGACTTTGGTGGGATGAAGATTTAAAGAAATCAGAATGTGCCCGTGCTCCGTTTGAAACTGAATATGGCCTTGTACCGCGTTATGAAGGCGTTCATATTAGATTGATAACGGCAATTTCTAAGACATTCAGATTGTACAATAGTTTAAAATTGAAAGCCCTAAAGATTACCGAATTTTGAATTGAAAAATGAAAAAAAAATAATAATATGTCACACCGCCACTTTTGTCAATTTTTAAACTAGTACCGTTTGAAATTAAGAAATTGTGAATTCTATGTGCGTGAATACTTCCGGATTGCACAATTATTTTATTTCAAATTGAAAGCCTTCATAGTTGAGTAATTAGACAATCTACAAATGAGTACAAATAGTCAAGTCAAGGTTCCAAAAATCGTGTTTGCGTAGAATGACCCGCCCCTGGCATTTTAGAGCAAAATGTCTAATAGCAAAAATAAACAAGAGGACATTCTGAAGTTTGTATCTGTACTTTGGAACCTGTTAATTTGAAGAAAAAAAATTTCAAAACTTTAGTTAAAGTAGACACAATTTTGAGTAATTCTAAAAAAATTCAATGATCTAGCCCCAATACGTCATGAGTTGTGTCCTCCCAAAGTTGTCCACTTTTGACCTATTTTTCAGGGCAAATTACTCGTGTTCAGTTTTTTCAAAATACTTCGCTTCGTAAGCGAAGTATTTTAAGCGAAGCTACGTAAGTGGTGCAAGAGAAAAGGTTTTACGGCAGGAAATTGCGCGTAAATCTAATGAAAATAAATAGAATCTTCTAGTCTCCATAGATCATGAGTTCTGACTTCTCAAAAAACAGAAGTTTTTTGCCATTTTGAGCTATTTGTAGCCAAAAATCTTTATTCAAAACTGTTCGTTTCGTACATATCCTACAGAAAAACGTTAAGAGAATAAATTGAAGAGGACTACATTTTGCGTAAAATAAAAAAAAATGTTTTAGCTCTTATAGCCCACAAATTATGATCATGAAACTTTGACCCTTTCCATTCGAAAGGCTCTTTATGTACTTGATAATGTACTGCGACCGTATTTGAGCATTTTGGTGGCATATATGCATTTGCAGTTCATAACAAGTACAATTTTGTCTCCTTTTTTGTTAAAAAACAATAAATTGTTCAACCATTGTTTAATACGTTTCACACTATCAATTGTGTGCATATATTATGTGCTCACTTTGTGAAAATTACTTCCAGAATATCTGTTGTCGAAAGTAAATGAAGAAAAGATATATAAATTAACTGGTTTTACATGGTTTCTTTATCAATCATAAAAAATGTTATGGGAGGGATTAGTCTTATAACGTTGTATTATTTTATGTTAAGAATGCCAAAAATTGATAAAACAATTATCGCGGAAAAAACAATTATTGTTAATTATTGATAATAACAGAATACGTAAACAAATTAATTACTTAATTGTGAAAGTGATGAAAAAACCAAATAAATAATTACCTAATTGATTGACTGATAAATTACTTAGTATCAGGAGATAGTCTACTTCGTAGAAACATGAAAATTGGTTTTTAAAATGGATTCTTTCCCACACCACCCCGGAGGTAGAGTATTAGGCGCTTTTTGAAAGTGGTTATGAAATATATTACTATAATATTTCGAATCACGATTTTCGATGTCCTATTACGGAAACCACTAACAAAAATATGCCCGCTGCGCGGGCACATTCTCATTGCGGGCTACGCGCGAGGCTCGCTTCGCTCGCAAGTTTGAGCGCGCCTAGGGCGCGCGACTGGTGGTTCTCGCGCTTCGCGCTCGTGAATATATTTATCTCACGCTTCGCGCTCGATAATGTATTAATCTCGCTCCACGCGCTCGGTCTTTGGATTTTCCACACATTTGTGGACAAACTCTTTAAAATTAAAGGTCAAAGCGTTAACAACTGTAATTTGATGATTGCGAGTGCTGACCTCTGTTGATTCTTTGCGGAAAACTAGACTATCATACGCGCGCACCAATTTTTGAATAAAAATTATTTTAATTATTATTTTATTTGAATAAATATTGAAAATTGAATTCTTTTGTTGAAAACTAACTCCTTTGTTTTAAAAATAATTTTTTTGTGAAGATTCATCATTTTAGTTAAAAATGCATCTCCCTGGTTAAACATTTTTTTGTTGTTGTTGAAAATTAATTTTTAAACTGAAAATTCATCTCTTTTCCTAAAAATGTAACTGCTTTGTAGAAAATTCGTTTTTTTTTTTAATTAATTTTTTAACAAAACAAAAAAGATTGAATTTTAACGAAAGAATGCAATTTTTAACCAAATTGTTGAATTTTTAATCTAAAAACACAAATTTTTTACAAAACAAATCAATTTTCAACTCATAAATATTAATTTGCCAAAAAAGTTCACTTTCTACTAAGTAGATAAATTTTCAAAGGGAAAGTTCAATTTTCAAAGAAATAATTCAATTTTCAACCAAATAGTTGAATTTTTTATTTAAAATATCCATTTAAAACCACGAAGAATATTTTTCTACCAAAAAAGTCAAAGTAAAAAAATTAAATGAATTTTCCACCAAATTAATAAATGTTTGATCTAAAAACTTGAATTTTCCATGAAAAAATATGATTTTTAAACAAAAAAATTAGTTTTCTACCAAATACATCAATTTTCAAAGAAATAGTTTAAATTTTCAACTATATAGTTGAATTTTCTACTAAAATTTGAAAAAACATGAAAATTAAATTAAATTAAAATATACATTTTCTAGAAAAAAGTTAGTTTTCTAACAAATAGTTAAATTTTTAAATAAGAAGTTCAATTTTCAACTCAATAGTTGAATTTTTCACTAAAATAGTTCTTTTTTCAAGTAAAAATATAAATTTTCAAGAAGTAAGTTAATTTTCTACTAAATAGTTAAATTTCCAAATAAACAGTACAATTTTCGACTAAATAGTGGAATTTTCTACTAAAATCGTTTATTTTTCAAGCAAAAATATAAATTTGCAAGAAATAAGTACATTTTCTACCAATTAGTTAAATTTTCAAAGAAATAGTGCAACTAAAATAGTTTATTTTTCAAAGAAAAGTATAAATTTTCAAGAAAAAAGTTAATTTCATACCAAATAGTTCAATTTTTAAATAATCAATTAAATTATCAACTAAATAGTTGAATTTTCTACTAGAATAGTTTATTTTTGAAGCAAACATGTAAATTTTAAGAAAAAATTCCATTTATTACCAAATAGTTACATTTAAAAGCAAACAGTTCCATTTTCAACTAAATAGTTTATTTTTCAAAGCAAAAATATAAATTTTCAAGAAATAAGTCTATTAAGACTACCAAATAGTTAAATTTTCTACTAAAATATTTTAGTTTTCAACCGAAAATTTAAATTTTTAAGAAATAAATAACCTTTCTACCAAATAGTTAAATTTTTGAAAAAAATAGTTTAATTTTCAACTAAATAACTGAATTTTCTATTAAATTAGTTTATATTTCAACCAAAAATATGAATTTTCAAGAAAAAGGTTAATTTTCTACTAAATAGATAAATTTTCAAATGAATAGTTCAATGTTTAACCAAATAGTTCAATTTCCTATTAAAATAGTTTATCTTTTAAAGAAAAATATAAACTGTCAAGAAAAAATTTAATTTTTCACCAAATAGTTAAAATTTTAAATACGCAGTTCAATTTTCAACTTAATAGTTGAATTTTCTGCTAAAATAGTTAATTTTTCAAGCAAAAATATAAATTTTCAAGAAATAAGTTAATTTTTTACTAAATTTTCTACTAAAATAGTTTATTTTTTCAGAAAACATATAAATCTTCAAGAAGTAAGTTCATTTTCTACCAAATGGTTCAATTTTTAAATAAAAAGTTTAATTTTCAATTAAGCAGTTGAATTTTCTACTAAAATAGTTTATTTCCCAAACAAAAATATGAATTTTCAAGAAATAAGTTAATTTTATACCAAATAGTTAAATTTTTAAATAAACGGTTTAATTTTCAACTAAATAGTTAAAAAGAATAGAAGATTATTTTTCTACCAGGAAAGAAAAATATTCAACAACAAAATTAATTTTTGAGCAAAATTGTTGAATTTTTAATTTAAAAAATATCAATTTTCTGCAAACCAGTTCAATTTTCGAATAAAAAATATAAATTGTCAAGAAATACGTCAATTTTCTACTAAATATTTAAATTTTCAACTAAGCAGTTGAGTTTTCTACTAAAACAGTTTATTTTCCAAGAAAAAAATAAGTTTTCAAGAAATAAATTAATTTTCTACCAAATAGTTAAATTTTTAAATAATCAGTTTAATTTTCAACTGAATAGTTTAATTTTGTACTGAAATAGTTTATTTTTCAAGCAAAAATATAAATTTTCAAAAAATAAGTCAATTTTCTACCAACTGGATAAATTTCAAATAAACAGGTTAATTTTCAACTGAATAGTTGAATTTTCTATTAAAATAGTTTATTTTTCAAGCAAAAATATCAATTTTCAAGAAATAAGTTAATTTTTTACCAAATAGTTAAATTTTCAACTAAACATTGAATTTTCTACTAAAACAGTTTATTTTTCAAGCAAAAATATAAGTTTTCAAGAAATAAATAATTTTCTACCAAATAGTTAAATTTTTGAATAATCAGTTTAATGATCAACTGAATAGTTTAATTTTCTACTAAAACAGTTTATTCTTCCACCAAAAAGATTAATTTTCAACCAAAAAATTAATTTTCTACTAAATAGATAAATTTTGAAGAAATAATACGATTTTTAACAAAATAGTTGAATTTTCTAATAGAATAGTTTAAGTTTTAATTTAAAAATATCTATTTCACACCAAGACCATTTATTTTTCTACCAATAAAGACAAAAAAAAAACGAATTTCCAATCAAAAATATGAATTTTTAACAAAAAAGTTACGTTTTTACCAAATAGTTCAATTTTCGAATGAACAGTTCAATTTTTCAACTATATAGACACATTTTCTACTAAAATTGAAAAAAAATGTAATTAAAAGAAATAAAATTTAAATATCAATTTTCAACAAAACCATTAATTTTCTCCAAATAGATCAATTTTTTATAGAAGTATTGCAATTTTCAACCAAATTATTGAATTTTTATTTCAAAAATACAAATTTCTACAAAACAGTTCAATTTTCAACTCAAAAATATTAATTTGCAACAAAAAAGATAATTTTCTGCTAAACAGATAAATTTTCAAAGAAATAGTTCAATTTTCGAATAAACAGTTCAATTTTTAACTATATAGACACATTTTCTACTCAAATTAAACAAAATTTTAATTAAAAAAAATAAAATTTAAATATCAATTTTCAACAAAACCATTAATTTTCTCCAAATAGATCAATTTTTATAGAAGTATTGCAATTTTCAACCAAATTATTGAATTTTTATTTCAAAAACAAAAATTTCTACAAAACAGTTCAATTTTCAACTCAAAAATATTAATTTGCAACAAAAAAGATAATTTTCTGCTAAACAGGGATAGGATAGGGCAGAATAGGATATGACAGGATCGGTTAGGATTGTATAGGATCGGATCGGATAGGATTGGACACGACCAGGTAGGATACGATAGGATTGTATAGAATCGGATCAGATTAGATAGGATCGGATAGGATGAGACAGAACATGATCTGATCGGAAAGGATCGGATTGGACAGAATACGATCTGAAAGGACCAGATAGGATAGGCCGATAGGGTAAGATAGGATTGGGTCTGATACGATAGTATCAGATAGGGTCTGATAAAATTAGAAAGAATCGGGTAGGTTGTGTTCGGAAATGATTTGGTTGTATATAATAAAATCGGATAGGATTGGATAGGATTAGGTAGAATCGCATAAGATTGGGCAATATCGGAAAGAATCGTGTTGAACAGAATAGGATCTGATAGGATAGTCTAAGTTTTTTTTCTTTTGTGTGACGGATTGAAATCTGACGAAAAATGTGCCGATTCGCGTGTCATTAATGAATTAACTCTTCGATTAGAAACTCCAAGGAAGATAATATAATCCACCTCCTCTAGACGTTTTAGGAGTGTTTTTCCCTTAGGATTGGATGAAATCAGAAGGGATCGGAAGGGATCGGATAGGATAGGACAGAACATTATCTGATCGGAAGGGATCAGATATGTTAGGACTGGATTGTATAGGATAAAATCTACTACTATCGGATAGAATAGGGCAGAATAGGATATGACAGGATCGTATCGCATGGGATTGGACACGATCAGGTAGGATACGATAGCATCGGCTAAGATAGGATCGGATAAAATCAGAAATTATCAAATAGATTAGGATAGGATCGGTTAAGATCAGAAGGGCTCGGATAGGTCAGGATGGGAAAGGATTGGATTTTATAGAAAAAAATGAAATAGGATCAGAAAGGATAGTACAGTACAGGGAAGAATAGAATACGATACGATTGGAAAGGATCGGATCGAATTGTATAGGATCGGATTGGATTATATTATATAGGATCGGATAGGACAGGACAGAACATGATCTGATTGGAAAGGATCGGATTAGACATAATAAGATCGGAAAGGACCAGATAGGATAAAGAGGATGGAATCGGGTTAGATACGATAGAATTGGATAGGATCTAAGAAAATCAGAAAGAATCGGATAGGTTGTGTTCGGAAATGATTGGACTGTATGGAATGAAATCGGATAGGATCGGATAGGATTGGGTAGGTTCGGATAGTTTTGAGTAAGATCGGAAAGAATCAGGTAGAAAAGAATAGGATCGGATAAAATAGCGTAAGTTTTTTTTCTTTTGTATGATGGATCTGGCCGAAAGTGTGCCGATTCGCGTCTCATTAATGAAGCGACTCTTTGATTAGAAACTCGAAGGAAGATAATATAATCCACCTCCGCTGGACCACATTTTTATCAGTGATTTTTCACTAGAATAGGATGAAATCAGAAAGGATCGGAAGGGATAGGATAGGTTACGATCGGATCGGATTGTATAGGATCGGATCGGATCGGATTGTATAGGATCGGATCGGATTAGATAGAATCGGATGGGATAGGACAAAATACATGATCTGATCGGAAAGGATTACATAGTTTGGGATCGTATTGTGTAGGATGAAATCTACTAGGCATGTAAAAGATCGGATAGGATAGGACAGAATAGGATTGGATTCTATAGGAAAAAATGAAATTGGATCGGAAAGGATCAGATAGGTTAGGATAGGATGAGATAAAATCGGAAGGGCTCGCATAGGTTAGTATAGGAAAGCATTGGATCTATAGGAAAAAATGCAATAGGATCGGAAAGGATCGGAATGTAAGGGATCGGATAAAATCAGAAGGACTCGGATAGGTTAGGAAAAGGAAGGATTGGATTCTATAGGAAAAATGCAATAGGATCGGAAAGAATTGGATAGTATATAACAGAACAGGATCTAATCGGAAAGGGTCGCATAGGACAGGATACGATCGGAAAGGACCAGATATGATCGGGAAGGAGGAGATCGGGTAAGATACGATAACATTGGATAGGACCTGATAAAATCGGAAAGAATCGGATAGGTTTTGTTCGGAAATGATTGGATTGTATAGAATAAAGTCGGATCGTATCGGATAGGATTGGGCACGATCAGGTAGGATACGATAGCATCGGATGGGGTAGCATAGGATAAATTCGGAAAGGATCGGATAGGTTTGGATGGGATCGGATAAAATCAGAATGACTGGGATAGATTAGGATAGGAAAGGATTGGATTCTATAAGAAAAAAATGAAATAGGATCGGAAATAATCAGATCGTAAAGGGCAGAATAGGGTACAATACGATCCGAAAGGATCGGATAGGATTTAAAGATCGGATTAGAAGGATCGGATAGAATAGGACAGAACATGATCTGATCAGAAATGATCGGATAGGATAGGATACGATCGGAAAGGATCTGATAGGAGAGGATACGGTTGGAAAGAATCAGATAGAGCAGAATGTGATAGGATAGCCTATGTTTCTCTCTTTTTTGCAACGGATTTAAGTCTGGTGAAAAATTGCCGATTCGCGTATCATTAATGAAGCGACTCTTCGATTAGAAACTCGAAGGAACATAATATAATTCACCACCGCTGGATCGCATTTGTAGGAGTGTTTTCGCCCTAGGATCGGATAAAATCAGAAAGGATCGGATCCGATAGGATAGGATTGTATAGGATCTACTAGGATCGGAAAGGATCGGATAGGATAGTATATGACAGGGTCGGAAAAGATCGTATCGTATCGGATAGGTTTGGACACAAGCAGGTACGATACGATAGCGTCGGATAGGATAGGATCGGATAGGTTAGCATAGGAACGGACAAAATCAGAAGGGATCTGATAGTTTAGGATAGAAAAGGATTGGATTCTATGGGAAAAATGAAATAGGATCGGATAGGTCAGGATAGGTTAGGATCAAATCAGAAGGGCACGGATAGATCAGGATAGAAAAGGATTGGATTCTATAAGAAAAAAATGAAATAGAATCGGAAATGATCGGATCGTAAAGGGCAGAATAGGGTACGATACGATCGGGAAGGATCGGATAGGATTGTATAGGTTCAGATTAGAAGGATTGGATAGGATAGGATAGAACATGATCTGATCGGAAAGGATCGGATAGGAGAGGATACGAACGGAAAGGATCGGATAGGATTGGGCAGAGTCGGAAAGAATCAGATAAAACAAAATAGGATCGGATAGGATAGCCTAAGTTTTTTTTTATTTTCTGCGAAAAATGTGCCGATTCACGTATCATTAATGAAGCGACTCTGCAATTAGAAACTCGAAGGAAGATAATATAATCCACCAACCGCTGGACCACATTTTTAGGATTGTTTTCCCTCTAGGATCGGATGAAATCAGAAAGGATCGGAAGGGATCGGATAGGATAGGATTGTATAGGATCGGATAAGATCGGATAGGGTAGGACAAAACATCATCTGATCGGAAGGGGTCAGCTAGGTTAGGATCGGATTGTATAGGATAAAATCTACTAGGATCGGAAAGGATCAGATAGGATTGAACATGATCAGGCAGATGAACAAAAGTTTAAAATTTTAAAAAAACTTCACTTTTCTAGCATTATTAAAAGAGAATATTATTAACAATAATAATACATTTTTTAAACAATTATTTTTGTTAACATTAATTAGGTATCACAATTTAGTGTTTAATTTGACATTTAAGGAAACAATTTATGTATTTAGAATCAAATCTTTCTGAAATGTTTGGAAATCTTTGCAAAATATTTAAAATATTTTTGAAATATCTGATAATATTTGTGAAATTATTGAAATCTTTGTGAAATCTTTGGAAAATCATTGAAATCTTTGTTCGTTCTTTGAAATCTGTTTGAAATTTTTATGAAATTTTTTTAATCAATCCGAAATCTTTACGAAATATTTGAAATCTTTGTGAAATCTTGAGGAAGTTATTGAAATCTTCGTGAAATCTTTTGGAAATTATTGTGAAATATTTAAAATCTGTATGAAATATTAAAAATATTTTGGAAATATTTGGTAACTTTTGAGAAATTTGTGTCATCTTTCGGAAATCTCTGTAAAATAATTGAAGTCTGTGTAAAATATTTAAATCTATTTGAATTCTTTGTCAAATCTCTGGAAAATCATCTAAATCTTGGTGATTTCATGGATTTTAAAGAGTTTAAAAAGGGTATGGTAAACCATATTTTTAATATTTCAAAACATTTCAAAGATTTTAAACAATTCCAAATTTTCTTAGGCGATATCAAAAGATTTCACAAAAGTTTCAAAGGTTTCATACAGATTTAAAGAAAAATAGAAGTATTTCAAAGATTTCAACAAGGGTAAAGTACACCAGATTTTAAAACATGTAAAAGATTTTGAACAATTTCAAATTTTTTCAGAATATTTCATAAGATATCTCAAAGATTGTTAATATGCCAGTGATTTCAAACGAATGTAAAAGATTTCAGAAAGACTTCACAAATATTTCAAATATTACAATGTTTTCAAACGAATACAAAAGATTTCACAAATATTTCAATAAATTCATAAGGATTTCAAAAGATTTCAAAACATTTCAAAGGTTTTTAACGATTTAAAATTTTTTGAGAAGATTTCAAACGATTTAACAAATACATCAAATATTCGCGTGATTTCAAACGATTACAAAAGATTTCTGAAAGATTTAACAAATATTTCAAAAATTTCATAAAGATTTCAAAAAATTTCGCAAGAATTTCAAAGATTTCAAAAAGGGTACAGTACATCAGTTTTAAAGATTTCAAAATATTTTAATGATTTCAAACAAACAGAAGCGATCTCACGAACAAAGATTAAAGAAAGATTTCAAAAAGATTTCAAAGATTTCAAAAAACTTCACAAAGTTTTCCTAGATTTCAAAGCTTTCAAGGACTTGAAAGATTTCAAGATTTCAAAACATTTCAATTATTTTAAACGATATCAAATTTTAAAAAAAGATTTCACAAATATTTCAAATATTCCAGTAATTTTAAACGAATACAAAAGGTTTCAGAAAGATTTCACAAATATTTAAAAAAATTCACAAAGATCTCAAAAAATTGTTACAAAAATTTCAAGGATTTCAAAAATTTCAACAGGGGTAAAGTACAACAGATTTCGAAGATTTCAAAATATTTCAAATATTTTAAACGATATCAGAAATTTTTTGGGAGATTTCAAAAGATTTAACAACGATTTCAAATATTCCAGTGCACAGTACACTAGATTTTAAAGATTTTGAACAATATCAAATTTTTGTTGAAGATTTCAAAAAATTCAACAAAGAATTTAAGTGTATTCTGAATTTTCTTGAATTCTTTTGAAGTATTTTAGGGTATTTTAAAAGATCTCACTGATTTTTGAATAGATTTCAATGATTTGAAGGAATTCCAAAGGATTTTAAAATTTTTAGAGAATTCTTAAAATTTCCCAGGAATTTTCAAGAGTTTCAAAAGTGTCAAGGGATTTTAAAATATTTGGAAGAATTTGAAATATTTTAGGGTATTTTAAAAGATTCGAAGGATTTTTTAATAGATTTTAATAATCTGAAGAAATTTCGAAGGATTTAACAGTTTTTAGATAATTTTCAAAGATTTTGGAGAATTTTTGAAGATTTTAGAGTATTTTCAAAAATTCCAAGGAATTTTCAAGAGCTTTAAAAAGTTTCAAACGATTTCAAAATATTTGAAAATATTTGATGATATTTTGATGATATTTTGAAAAATACCAAGGATTTTGTTATAGATTTCAATAATTTAAACGCATTCCAAAGTTTTTGAAAGATTTCAGAGAATTTTAAAAAATTAGAAAGAATTTCCAATAGTTTTAAAAAGTTTCAAGGGATTTCAAGATATTTCAAAATATTTGAAAATATTTGAAATATTGTAGGATATTTTCAAAGATTCCAAGGATTTTGGAATAGATTTCAATAATTTGAAAGAATTCCAAAGGATTTGTAAGATTTTCGGGAATTTTCATAGATTTTAGACAATTTTTAAAAATTAGAAAGAATTTTCAATAGCTTTAAAAAGTTTCAAGGGATTTAAAAATATTTGAAATTATTTGAAATATTTTAGGATCTTTTCAAAGATTCCAAGGATTTTGGAATAGATTTCAATAATTTGAAGAAATTCCAAAGGATTTAAAAGTTTTTAGATAATTTTTAAAGATTTTAGAGAATTTTTGAAGATTTTAGAGTATTTTCAAAAATTCTTTAAAAATTTCAGGCGATTCAAGATATTTCAAAATATTTGAAATTATTTGAAATATTTTAGGATATTTTCAAAAATGCCAAGGATTTTTTAATAGATTTCAATAATTTGAAGGAATTTCAAAGGATTTCAAAGTTTTTAGAGCATTTTTGAAGATTTGAGAGAATTTTTGAAGATTTTAGAGTATTTTCAAAAATTCGAAGGAAATTTCAAAGCTTTAAAAAGTTTCAAACGATTTCAAAATATTTGAAAATATTTGAAATATTTTATGATATTTTGAAAAATTCCAAGGATTTTTTTATAGATTTCAATAATTTAAACGCATTCCAAAGTTTTTGAAAGATTTTAGAGAATTTTTAAAAATTAAAAGGAATTTTCAAAAGCTTTAAAAAGTTTCAAGGGATTTCAAAATATTTCAAAATATTTGAAAATATTTGTAATATTTTAGGATAATTTAAAATATTCCAAGGATTTTGAAATAGATTTCAATAATTTGAAGGAATTCCAAAGGATTAAAAAGTTTTTAGATAATTTTTAAAGATTTTAGATAATTTTTGAAGATTTTAGAGTATTTTCAAAAAATCCAAGGAAATTTCAAGAGCTTTAAAAAGTTTCAAACGATTTCAAAATATTTGAAAATATTTTATAATATTTTTAAAAATTCCAAGGATTTTTTTATAGATTTCAATAATTAAACGCATTTCAAAGTTTTTGAAAGATTTTAGAGAATTTTTAAAACTTAAAAAGAATTTTCAATAACTTTAAAAAGTTTCAAGGGATCTCAAGATATTTCTAAATATTTGAAAATATTTGAAATATTTTAGGATATTTTCAAAGATTCCAAGGATTTTGGAATAGATTTCAATAATTTGAAAGAATTCCAAAGGTGAAATGATTAAATATGCAAATCAATTTTTCACAATATATAATAATCATAAAGTACAAACAAATATTATGAATGATTTAAAATATACATTTGTGAAAAAGGAAGTCCTTCCTTTGAATTTAAAATTATTAATTTAATAGTGAAGAGTACAATCAGATAATTTATTCACCTTGTATTCTAAAAGGCTATTTTGTGATCTGAAAATTAATTGTCATTATTTCCACAATGATGATTTATTGTAGAAAATTGACTTACACTGTTAATAGTTTCAAAAAAGCGCGCCAGTTACAGCCAATGAGAGTGCCGATGCGACGCATGCGCAGTGCAGTTGTAGAGCCGAATTGGGAGCATTGTGCTGGTCTACAAATAGAATATTATTTCGAATTTGCGTTGGCGCAGGCCCACCAACAATTAAAAAATACTGTTGGCAGGCTTTTTTCGGAGCGGGAATTTCAATTTCCCAACTGCATCTTAAAACGTTTATCTATATCTCTATTATAATTATTTACAAACAAATATCTTTTGCAAGTGTAAATCCAGAATAAAGTTCTTGTAGATAATTTTTAGTCTTTACAATCCAGAAAATGGTAATTTGAATAACTGAAAGTACACTATGAATGGACGTAAACGAGAAAATTTAAATTTTAAATAATAGTTTAGTATTGGGAAATAATTCTGTTCTCAATGTTTTGATACCACACTATAATTTGCAAACTTTTTTGCTTTTTCAAAGAGTTTAGAAAAATTAAATGATGGGCAAAAATTTATTTCGAAGAATTCGAAAAAAAGTGTACAAGCTTTTTAATAATTTTGAAAGATTGGAGGAAATAATTTTATTTAAAAAGAATGATTTTAAGTTTTGAAGATTTGAAAATGTGTGGATAAAGAATATGAAAGACTTCAAGACAATTATTATTTTTCAGGATCTGAACAGTTTTTCGGTAAACTGAATTTGGCAGGGTATCAAGAGAATGAATAAAATGTTCTCAAGATTCATGGGAAAATTTCAAATGATTTTTTTCAATGAATTTTATAAGAGAAAATTGAAAAAGATTACAAAATATTTTTAATTATTTCCTAACATTTTTAAAAAGAGTGTAAAAGATTATAAAGCAAAATTTTGCAATTTTGCTATATTATGAAGATATGTTTAAAATGTTATAAGGTTTCGAGAAAATGAAAAAAAAAGATCATCAGGTTTCTAAGAAAAATTAAGATGATTTTCTATTTTGAAAAATTAATTTAAAGAGAACATTTAAGAGGATCTTAAAACATTTCAAAAGATTTCTAAAATTGTCAAAGAAGTATCTGAAAGATTTTAAAGCAATTTTTTTAATTTTGCAGAATTTAAAAGAAATTCAGAAAAAAATTGAATAATCTCAAAAGATGAGAAGGTTTCGAAATTCTGGAACGATTAAAAAAAAAGAATTTTCTTAAGATTCTTGGCGGAATTTTAAATGATTTTTTATTTTGAAAAATAAACTTTAAAACAAATTGAAAATTATTTCAAAAAAATGTCAAACGATATCCTAAAATTTCGAAAAATAGTATAGAATATTTTAAAGCAAAATGTTTCAATTTAATAAGATTAAACAATAAAAAAAATATCGAGTAAATTCAAGTAATATTTATAAGATTTGAAGAGATTCAAAAAGAATTTTAAGTTCTAAAGATTTTATAACATGTAGATTTTCCAAGATTTCAAAGAAAAACTTTAGAAGCTTTAAAAGAATTTTGAAAGGTTTCAAGAAAATAAACAAATGTTCTTGAAATTTCTGGGAAAAGTTGGAAGATTTTAAGGCAATTTTTCTACATTTTCAATGATTTTTCAAAATTTTAAGTAGAATTCGAGTCAGTTAAAAATATTTCAAGGAATTTAAGAGGTTTTGATTAGATTAAAAATATTTTTAAACTTAGAAAGATTTCCGAAACTTTAACAAATAGTTTTCGATTTTTACAAAAATTCTAAAAGACCTAAATATCTTTTCAAAAGACTCGAATTTTCCTAATATTTTCTAAGATCCTGTAAATTAAAAAAAAATGTCTTTTCAATCTTCTAGATTCTTCCTTGACACATCTGAAATAGTCAAAAACCTTTTATGAATGAAATATTAAAATTAATAATTTTTTGTATTTATTATTCTCAGGAAAAAAGTGAAAAGTGACCTAAGCCGAAAAAGTGACTAATGTGCATTAATGACGAGACTAATATTTTTTTGAATTTTAAAAACTTCAAAAGAATACAATTAAATTTATAAGAATTTTAGGGTAATTTTAACGAATTCAGGATACATTCATAAGACTTCAAAAAAATTCAAAGAATCCAAAAAAGTCTATTTCATTTCATTAAAATTTGAGTGATTTTAGAGGAATTCAAGGGAAATGAGAAGAAGTCGATGAAATTCATAGACATTCAAGGCGATTCAAAAAATTAAAGTGAATTGGAGACAAAAAATATGCAAACATTAATTGAATTCAGTAAGTTTAAAACGAGTTTAGAAAAATTCACGATAATTCAAAAGAAAGTGATGAAATTTTTAAGAATCCAAGGTGATTTTAAAAGACTTCAAGATGAATTTAGAAAAAAAAAACTAAAAAAAATCCATTGAATTATATAAACTTTAGTAAATTTAGAAGAATTCAAGTGTCCTACAAAAATGCAAGAGAATTCCAAAGACTTTAGAAGAATTCAGGACGAATCATTAAGAAATCGGGTTGAATTTCAAATGGATTCAAATAAATTGCAAAAAATGTTTGAAAATCTCTTCAAATCTTTGAATCTTTGAATTTTCAATAAAACAAAACAAATTTTCAAGAAAATAGTTCAATTTTAAACCTAACTGATGAATTTTCAACTAAAATTATGAATCTTCATCTAAAATAGTTGAATTTTCAAAGAAACGAAAATTAATTTGGACTAAAAAAGATAAGCTGTCAATGAAAACTTAAATGATCAAATGTTAAGTTCAAAAAATTAATACTTAACAAAATAGAAAAATTTTTAACTAAAGCTATGGAAGACTGAATTGGGATAAGAACAATTTGCAGTCAAACAAATTACTTTCCACAAAAAAACTAACTTTGAACCACAAAAAAACTAACTTTAAAAAAAATAGTTACATTATCAAAGTGATGAATTTTCAAGTAAAATTGTAAATCTTCAACTCGAATTGTTAAACTTTAAACCAGAAAGATGAATTTTCAACTAAAATGATGAATCCTTAACTAGAATAATTGAATTTTTTAACAAAAAGTGAAATTTTCAACCCAGAAGATTAATTTCTACCAAAAAATATGAATTTTCAACTAAAAAAGATTATTTTTCAAACAAAAATTAAATAATAAAATTTTTAATCAAAAAAGAAATATTCAGCTAAAGAGATGAATTTTTATCAAATATTATGGAATATTCAACTCGAATAATAGTTAAATTTTCATTTAAAAAAAAAAATAATAATAATAATCTTCAACCAAAAAAGAAACAGTTTGTCAACAAAATAGTTAAATTTTCGACAAAAAATTCCTTTTCATCCAAATAAAAAATAAGTTTTCTATCAAATAGCTACTTATATATATATATATATATATATATTTGGAGGGGAAGTAAAGTGATAGAAAAATAATAGGGGAAGACATTCCTTCAAATAACACTAATGTTGATACCGTTTTCATGTCAATATGAAACGCTTTTAATTCTTAAGCTTACATGTCGACATATGTGACATTTTTAACACAATAATTTAATTTCCAACCAAAAAAGATTGTTTACCAAAGACATAAGTTTTTAACTAAAGAATACGAATTTTGAACTAAATATTTTGATTTTCAAAACAAAATTCATTTTTAACCAATTAATGTTATTATCAACCAAATAGGTAAACTTTCAAGCACAACAGATGAATTTTTAATTATATACTTGAATTTTTGATCATATAGTTTAATTTCCAGCTCACAAAGATGTATTTACAACCAAATGGTTAAATTTTTAACATCAATGAAACACAAAATTTCAGCCGAAAACATTTACATTTTCAACACGGTTGAAAATATTTCAAAGAACAATATGCTTTTAATATACGAATTTTTCTGAATTTTTATATACGTTGTAATTTTATTTGAAATAATTAACCAAGTATAGTGAATGCAATACTCATGCACTTAAAGAAGGTTACTTGTACCAAGTGAATTTTATTTAGCTGAAGTCATTGAAAGTTCTGATTATTTTCAAATCTTTCGATTTTCAAAAATTTTTGTTGTGGTATATTCTTCTTTAAAAAAGTACGAAATTGAGCCACCATTGATTAGTAGAAAATGAATAATAATTTGATTAGTTGAGACATTTGCCAATTCAGTAGTGGAAAAAAACTGATTGCTTGATGCAAATAAGTGAATTCATTTAACTATGTATAATAATTGAAAAAAGATTATAACAATAGAAAACGTGTAAAATAGCAAAGTTCAATGAAACGTCGCGATAATATACCATTCTTATCTCCATTGAAACAATAAGGTCATATTTTGACATTGTAATCAGGATGTAGCTTCATTAGTGTAGTCCAAAATTTTTGTTCTTGAATTTTTATGAATAACGCCTGGAAATTTGTTTGAATTCACAGAATAATAAATCAATTTTTTTTAATGATATTTAGAGGTGGTGCAGCCCCAAAAAGTTTAGCACGAGTTTTTGGCGATGATTATGATTTTTTCGCGGTTTTTGAAATGCAAATTGTTTCTAATACATAAAACACTACTTTATACTGATATTAGATGTCGACAGAAATCGTTTACAAAATTTATCAGCGGTTTTAGCAATTTTCTCTGAGAGAAGAGTTAGAAGGTCACCGTTTTTTATAATATAGTTCACTTTTCGTCCAATTTTCAATTAAAGCGAGGTGATGCCTAATTATTGCTGGAAAAAATGATTGTTCAAAAAATTTATCATTATTGTTAATAATATTCTCTTTAATTAATGCTAGAGATGGTGTTATTTTTTCTACAATTTGCAACTTTTTGTCCACTTTCCACATAGAGTGATTTAATATTTATTTCAATTGAACAAAAATAATTGTTTGAACAAATCATTACTGTTTATAGCTACCTTTTTCTATGTTAACGCTAGATAGTTGCGATTTTTTTCTGAATTTTTTTACTTTATGTCTAATTTTTAATCAGGGTGAAGTTGTAAATAGTAAAGATGAAAAAGAAATTGTTTATGCAATTAATTGTTATTATTGTTAATATTATTTTTCTTGATGTACGAAATTCGCGGTTTTTCCTGAAATTTTCAACTATTTGTCTATTTTTTACTTGGAGTGACCTAATAATTAATTAAACTGAGAAAAAATAATAATTCAAACAAATTATTATTGTTCATAACTATGTTCATCTATATAATTCCAGATAGTTGCCACAGTTTGCCACTTTTCACTTATCAAGGAAATAATTAATACTGGTTAACAAACATGCATATTTAGGCAATTTATATATGTTTATAACTGCACCAGTAGACAAGATTTTTGGGTCTACCTTCTGCATGTGGAATTTTGGTTTCTCCTATGTTACAAATAAAGGAAGAAATAATTTTTCTGATAAAAGTTTGCTTTTGTAGAAACTAGAGCAATTTTTCGAATTTTCAAGAAAAATGACTGATTTTTTTTTTTTTTTATAATTTTATTTTCAATTACGAGTAAAAAAGTTTTTGCGGAACATCAAAGTCTTTTTGATTGAAGAATATCGTTAAAAAATAGCATATGAATGTAAAATAACAAAAAATCAGGTTCAAAAATGAATCTTTCTAGTAATTCTCTTATGTTTGTATGGGCTTTCTCGTATAAAACGCCAAATGTAATCTCCCATCATATTCTCATTGTACTGCCCTTGGTAACGTCGTTCAAAGTCCATCACATCTTGGTGAAAATGTTATTCTTGCTCCTCTGAGTTATCACTGCTCCTTATTTTTTTTTATTTGTGGGCCGACGAAAGTACCATACACGCTGTTAGTAATGTAATAAATCTGCTCTACTATCCCATAAGCAAAGGTGACAAGGGTATTTAGTATACCCACCTTACATTCCCATCAGAAAACCAACCATCTTAAAATCGCCTATTACTGGCCAATTGTATTCTGTAAATTTTAACTTTTCCAGAATCATTTTCACAGTGTCGTAGCTCTCCTTAAGCATTTCAAAATGTGCGACGGGAAGACTAGGGAATTGGTTTCCGTTATGAAAAAGAACTGCTTTTAAGCTTCTTGAAGAGCTATCGATAAAAAGCTGCCAGTCAGAAGGTATGCACGGTATTCCGATTTCCTTGAATCAATCAGTCACGCTATTTCAGTAACAAATTCCGGCTTCTTTGGTGAAAAAACCTGAACAAATTTTATGGCGCTCTCTGTGATCAGTTATTTTCACATCATCTTCAAGCAAAATCCATTGCTTCAATCGTGAACACAAACTCTCTGCTTTATTCTTGGGCAAGTTTAAGTCTTGTACTAAATCATTAAATTCTGTTGAACCGATGAAATGTGGTCCAAAATTCTGCGACTTTATCATATATTTAGTACCATCGGTGTTAGTAAGCGGCGTACTGGGTTCTGTTGAACTTTGGAACGATTGAATTCTGAAGTTACACACTGCTTTACAAAAAAAAAAAAGGTGAGGACTATATGACAAGACAACTTTATCCTTATGTATTTTAACGCGCTGAATACGAATCCGAGGTCTATTTACCTCCATCGCGTCAGGTTCAAGGTCATTTCAGGGTGAAATACAGGAAAAGCCGTGCAATAAACTTCAAGAACCTTTTACGTATGTTTTTTGGGTCGCTGAATCGAAATCCGAGGTCCATTTAGCTCCAACGCTTCAGGTTCAAAGTCATTTCAAAGTCAAACACAGGAAAAGCCGTTCCACAAACTTCAAAAAGCTTTTACATATGTTTTTGGGGTCACTGGATCAAAATCCGACGTCCATTTACATTCACCGCGTCAAGTTTAAGGGCATTTCAAGGTCAAATACAGGAGTAGCCGTACAATAAACTTCAACAACCTTTTTGGGGTTACTGAATCCGAATCCGTTGTTCGTTTGATCCCTGAAGGTCAGTTTAAGGTCATTTAAAGGTCATCTTCAGGTCAAAATTTCAATGAAGTTTAGCCAATAAGGAGGCTTTCCCCTTCCATACGCAACGCTTGCGCAGTTGAAAAAGTCGCGGTCCGCGAACATCACTGTCATGCAGCTTCGTGTAATGATGTCAACGGACCGCGACTTTTTCAACTGCGCAAGCGTTGCGTGTGGAAGGGGAAAGCCTCCCTATTGGCTAAACTTCATTGAAAGATATCTCTGCGAAGAAAAATGGTATCTTCAATTTTAAAAAAGCTTTTTAAAGATTGCGAGTTATACTTTTACATGGCATGACCCGATTTCAGAAACCAAATTTTTTCGCAATGTAGCATAGCATAGCTTAAATATACCAAAAACCCGCATTTTTCGCACTTTTATGTTAGGATATTTAAAAAACTTGACGTGCTGGGACAATTCTGACCTCGGATTCGGATTCTACGCAGAAAATTACATCGGAAATGACCCTCAGTTGGCCAACAATAATCGCAATCCATTTTTTGCAGATCTGTGAAATTATTGAAAAATATAAGATTTCTTATAAAAAGGTTGTTTGTTCCTTTCGACATGTAAAAATAAATGTTTCATCTTTCTCCTATTTTCCCTTTTTTCGTGAGAAAATTACCCAATTCTCCTCTTTTTGAGCTCCTTTTGCACTGTGACCACTGAAATGTATTTTTTATGTTTTTTAAATGTTAAAAAATATTCAAAATATGTTGTCAGATTAATACACACGCGGAGGATCATAGTTTGTCAATGAAAAAGAAATAATCTGCCAATTTTAAAGAATTGTAAGTAAGTGGTCAATTATATTCAACGTTCTCAAATCATATAAGATTTTCTGTAAAATCCATAACAAAATGTTGGAAAATAAATCGCGTTTTTTTCTAAAGAAAGGGTAATTAATGCGCGCCTATCGCGCACAATGTTGTAGTTCTTTAAATAATAATAATTAATTGTTATTATTTGAAGCAATATATTCCAGCTTTGAATTTTTATTACCTTCCACTATTTTATTTTGCCACAAGGTCCTCCTTCTCCTCAACTTATCCCAGTTTAATGCCAGAAGACATTAGCTACTGATTTACATAAATCCCACTCTTTCTCGCCACCCTAAAGTGTCTCATTATAATTAAGAAGTATCCTGAAAATTAACCGTCAGAAAAAGCAGCTTCGCTCCCTCTTCACTTTGAAGGGGAGACCGATGCCGATGGAAATAATTGTGGATGGGAAACTCGTGCTAAATGTCTCTTTTTTTTCACTCCCGTTTTTTCGCCACCCTTTGTAGATCATCTTTTTCGGTATTTAAATTATTTTTTTTTATATATGGACCAGGTTTCAATTTCAGGCCTCGGACTCACCACACTATTTACACTATTTGACACTTTTTTGCGGCGATGACACTATTTTCATACTATTTCGAAAAAAATGCCCTAGTTCTTTACTTTTACGTGAAAAATAGTTTCGAACTTTTTCGCTAATTGGCTATAGCTTTCAAGCAAGTATTAAAATTGAACCAAAAAGGACGAATTTCCAATAATATAGTTGAATCCTCAACTAAAACATATTAATTGTCAGTCAAATAGTACCATTTTTAACTAAAAAAATTAATTTTCGAACAAAAAAGATGAATTTTCAATTAAAAAAATACATTTTTAACCAAATCATGAAATTTTCAACCAAAAAGATTAATTCTACCAAAAAGACGACTTTTCAACAAATTACATACATTTTCAACTAAATAATTTGAACAATGGATTTGATGCTGGTCTAAATGTTATTTGATTAATTTTTAGTTTACATTTTTTTCGTTACTACATATGTTCTACAAAATAGATAAATGCTACACAAAATATATCATATTTTAACCAAATAGTTAAATTTTCAACCAAGAAGATCAACTTTTTCCCAAAAAGATGAATGTTCAACTGAATATTTTAAACAACGGATGAGATGCTCGTCCAAATTTTATTTGATTAATTTTTAGTTTATATTTTTTACTTTTACAAACATTTTTAACTGAATAGTTGAATTTTCAACACAAAAGATTAATTTTCTACCAAAAAAGATGAATTCTCGACAAAATACATCAATTTTGAACCAAATAGTTGAATTTTCAATCAAGAAACATAATGGTTGAAGATTCATCTTTTTGATTGAGAAATCATCTCCTTGGTTAAAAAATGAGGTATTTTACTGAAAATTAATTTTTTCACAGAAAATTTAACTATTCCAGTTGCAACTTTAACTATTTTTTTGACATTTTTTAAAAATAATTTTTCTGATTGAAAATATAGATATTCTATTTTTTTTGTTTGAAAAATTATCTTTTTTAGTTGAAAATTCAACTTTTTTTATAGAAAATTATCTTCTGGGTTGAAAATTAATCTTTTTGTTGAAAATTCAATGATTCTAGTAAAAGACTATTCCAGTTGATGATTCATCATTTTAGTTTAAAATTTATCAATTTCTGAATGTAACTATTTTTTTTTAATCTAGTTTTGTTGAAAATTTGTCCTTTTTGGTAGAAATTAATCTTCTTGGTTGAAAATTAATCTTTTTGGATGAAAATTTAACAATTCCATTTAAAGATTGATTATTTTAGTTAAACATTCTTTTTTTTTGTTGTTATTGAAAATTTAACTATTCCAGTTGAAGATTCAGCATTTTTAACTTATAATATTTATATTTCAATACATTTAATTTTTTAACTGACAATTTAACTATTCCATTTTTGGTGGAAATTTGATCTTTATTTAGTTGAAAATTCTAGTATTTGGTTGAATTCTTTTTTAGTTGAATAATTAACTATTTCGTTGAAAATTCATGTATTTTTCTGAAAAATCGTCTTTTTGGTAGAAAATTAATCTTGTTTGAAAATTCATGTTTTTTGGTTGCCAATTCAAGTCTCCCAGCTTAATTATAATTTAATTTAATTACCCAATTTTTTAACTGACAATTCAACTATTCCATTTTTTGTGGAAATTTGGTCCTTTTTTAGTTGAAAATTCTAGTATTTGGTTGAATTCTTTTTTAGTTGAACATTTAACTATTTCGTTTGAAAATTCATGTATTTTGTTGAAAAATCGTATTTTTGGTAGAAAATTAATCTTCTTGTTTGAAAATTAATCTTTTTGGTTGAAAATTCAACTATCACAGTTAAATATTTCTAATTTTAGTTGACAATTTTTTTGATGTGGAAAATTAATTATTTTAACTGACAATTTAACTGTTTCATTTTTGGTAAAAAACTGACCTTTTTTAGTTAAAAATTCAACTATTCGCTTGAAAATTAATTTTGCTCATTGGAAAATAAATTTTTTGTACAAAATTAATCTTTTTGGTTGAAAATTCAACTATTACAGTTAAAAATTTCTAATTTTATTTGAAATTTTTTTTGTGTGGAAAATTAATTGTTTTAAATGACAATTTAACTATTTCATTTTTGGTTGAAAACTTACCTTTTTTAGTTAAAAATTCAACTATTCGCTTGAAAATTAATTTTGCTCGTTGGAAAATAAATTTTTTGTACAAAATTAATCTTTTTGGTTGAAAATTCAACTATTACAGTTAAAAATTTCTAATTTGCCGCGGCGTATTTTATGCATCAGTGCAATTTTACCACGACAGAATATGTGAAATTTCGAGGACATTTTTTACAGTGTAGGTTGGGGACTGTACTTAAGTTACGTGACGGGTCAGGAGGGTGGGAGGGTGGTGGGTAATTCATTCGTGTACGTAATTTTGGAAATTTATAAATGAAATAAATAACTCGCAGTAATTGTACAGAAACTTAATATGAATTTAACTTTATGCTCCAAGGAAACCTGGTGAGTGGGAAAAAAAGTTAGTCAACAACAATTTAGAAAAAAGGCAGGGAATTTTATTGATCAAGGAAAAGTCAGCGATTTAGACAAAAAAATCTAGTAAAAGTCGGGGAATTTCTATAACTTTAAACGACTTTCAAACAGAATAAATTTGAAATTTGTCATTTTTAATTTGAAATTGTTTTATTCCGTTTATAATAGCTTCTAGGTTAAAATTTGTTACTAGTTTCAGATTCTGGTTTTTAATTATTAATAGTCAGGGCAAACGAAAAATTGATCGGGGAAAAATTAGGGAATTTTTAAAATGAAGTTTTGCGGTAACACTGTTGTACTGTTCTTCTTAGTAATTTATTTCCCTTGAATTTGTATTTGTATTCCTTTTTTTCCCAGTTGCTTCCTCCTGATCATTCTCTTTTTAGTTATAAATTTAACTATGTTTGTTGTTGAAAATTTGTCTTTTCAATTTGAAAATTAATCTCTCTTTTTTTTTGTAAAAATCGCATCTTTCTTGGTTAAGACCACAACTGTTTAATTGTAAATTCAACAATTTTGTTGAAAAGTGCTCATTTTTGGGCGAAAATTCAACTGTTTTGTTAAAAATTTAACTAATTTAGAAAGAAGTACTTGTTTAAAGTTTATATTTTGATGTTGAAAAGTCAACTGAAATCTTTTTTTGGATGAAAATTCAATTATTTTTTTGAAACTTTGTCTTTTTGATTTAAAAACTAATATATTTTAGTAGAGATTGCATCTTTTTTGAAACTATTTTGATGGAAACAATGCAAGTATTTTGTTCAAATGTCATCTTTTATGGTAGAAAAATAATTTTTTTGTTTTAAATAAGTGAATTTGAAAGTTTTAAATTTGTATTTAAAGTATTTTTTTATTCCATTTATAAAAAGGTCCTTTGTTAAAAATATTACAAGATAAAAATGCTGGTATTTGAATATTATTGGTCAGGGAAAATAAAAAATTAGTGAAGGAAAAATCATAGAATTTGGCATATAAAGTGTTCACTCTACAAAGCTTGTATTGTTTTAAATACAAATTTTTTTATTTTTTATTTTTTTATTAGTAGCCTTGCCTAACCTCAGAAAAGTCTATCTCATTCAAAAAGAGGTAAACCGATTCAATATGACTCTGCTTGAAATGGACATTGTAGTACATTGTAGATTCGAAGCTACTCGAGAAACTATGTGAATCGGTGTTCACATAGTCGCAAACCAATTCAGTTTTAAAAATGTCAATCTGCAAATGACAGATATGCAATTCACGGAGTCGCCTTTTCAATAGGTTCTTTTTTCCTTTTTCCCTTACAGTATATTCAGTATATTTTGTTAAAAAATTAAGAATTTTGTTACAAAATTATCCTTTTTGGTTGAAAATCCGACTGTTTGTTGAAACGTGCTCGGTGCACGTCTTTTGGATCTCACGCTTCGCTCTCGATTTTGTTGACAATGCTAATTATTTTACATCATGTTCAACTCTATTATATCAAATATATATTATATTTATTTCTGTACCACGGCCTGGGGCTGCTTTTTCCGAAATTGCAAAACAAAGTACAAACTTTATCTTTGCTGATTACTTTACTATTTGTACTTTATTTTTTATTAATTTTTATTCTCAGTTACCCTAAACAATTTATGTATGTATCAACATATTTTCAATGTCTTATTTTTACAATGTAAAAAAGTGCACATCTTATCGAAAAAAATACAATTGTGTTATTAAGCATTTTATTGCATCTTGTTGTGTCGTGTTTCCTAGCGTAAAATGGTTCCAACAAAATGTGTACATATAATTTGGGTAACAAATTTGGTTGAATAACTTTTTTCCATTCTTCTGGATCTTCTGTCGTTTTTCCAAAAATTTAAGTTTTTTATTTCTTACGATTAAAATTAAATGATCAGAAAATTTGAATTTGCGATTTTTGAAGAAAATTCAAAAAGTTGCTGTGATAATCTTCTAGGGCTTCTCGAAGTCAAAAAGCTTCTCTTGAATTTATTATATCGTGCGTTGTTTGGTTTTTATTATCTTGTATGTTACCGCAGTCGATAAAGTTTCATGCTGTCAAATGTAAAAATTTAAAATTCAACAACTCCAAAAAAAATGTTTACAATCTACCTGTTAATTTCAAGAATTGCTATCTTCTTTTATATTAATTTAATTATTTACTATATTTATTTACATTTATTTGACAGATTTGCGTTTTCCAATGTTTAATTTTATTTTTGAACATCGCGCGTAAAATGCTACTAGCGATGCACTTGAAGCCGCCTCTGGCAGACTTGAATGACACCCACTTTGCTTTTTTTATTTTTTAAGGCTGAAAAAGAAACCTTTTGCAATTACGAGATGACCATTTAACGTAAATTTTAACCTATTATTATAATTGCAACCATTTACATATTAATTTTGCTTCTTTTAATAATTGTAATGCCATATTACTTTAGCATTACGCTGTAGCGTAATGCTTGCGTTCGGCCGGTCCGCCAGGGTTTCGCTTTTTGTAAGAGAGTATTTACTTTTCAAACCACAGCCTGCTCATACATAGATGTCAAAGATAACAGTCATTGTGGAAGTCATATATATCTTAGCGTTACAATTTTTTATTTTTTCATTTGTCTAAAATCAATCTATTATAATTTAGTTATTTATTTATTTGCTCTCCTTCTGAAAAATAACCTGCAAAACAATGAGCACCCTGTCAACTGTTATGTATACTCATAACCTTACCATATCTGTCACCCTCAACGCTTGTCATTAGAAAGAAAAACTATTTTCTGAATATTTTCAGGAAAAAATGTCCATTCCTTCTTAGAAAATTAATAATGTTCATGATATTTAACATGAACACATATTTCTTAAACAATTTCTTCACAATTCGTAGCAGCAGAATCGTTAAGTGCAGTCAGTTAAAACGATTACGTCGCTTCATTTTCATAAGTGAACAATTTATTCTTCAACTGCTTTTCAGCGAACATTTCTATTTTTTCATTTGTCTACAATCAATCTATATTATAATTCACTTTTTTATTGATCACTCTCCTTCTGAGAAGTAAACTCAAAAACTTTTACGTTCCGAGTAAAAAAAGTTGAATAGATATAACGCGAAAACGAATTAAATTTAGGTTTGGTTTTTTCGATTTGCTGCAATTATCGAATTGGACCTTCCATTAAATTCTGCAATGCATTATACTCTATTGAACCGAGTTTATTTTATGAAATGAAGGGAAATAATAAATGTTTCAGGGTAGCAATGAGTATAATTATGAAAAATAAAGTTGCCCAAATACATTCGTGCGGTTTGGGCGAGCGATATTGATTTTGAAGGATTTCAAGACATTCCAAAAGACTAAAAGGTTTTCGGAAGATTTTTCAGTTCATTAGATCATTTCTAATTAAAAAAAAAAATTTACTATTCGTGACATTTTTTTTATCAACATTTTCACACTAAGATTAACGGTTCCCTTGTTATTTATTATTGTTGTCACGCACAACAATTTTTTACTGAAATTCTTTGTTGTTGTAATTAGTACAACCTACTTTTTTTGTGCTTTATTCTGAACCAAATGGATTCAGATTACTAAATTTTTCAAATAGGATAAGCAAAATCCGGAAATTTATACATTTCTGGAATAGCTAATATTTAAAACATTCTTTATACAAAAATTTGAATAAAAATATTTCTTTCAAAAAATGAAGGTAAAAATCATGTGGCGTCAATTACAAGAACTCTTAAAATATTCATAAGCACACCCGGCGGATTGGAACGAATCATGAGTTTAGAGTCTCCATGTCAGTTTTTATAATACAGTTCTTGTACAACCATATGACAAAGTTATTATTCATAAGTATCTGCTTGATATTTTAATCAAATTATAAATTTGAATATTATGTAACATCCTATTGGTAACACTATTTTATTGGTAAGTACCAGGATAACATTAAAAAAATGACATTTTGACAAACATATTTTTGTTAAGTGTTGCGTCCTAAAAAAATAAAAGAATGATGGAAAAACTCAAAAATTCTAATGTATAAAATATCACAAAGGTACTCATTGGTGCATAACAAAATTATGTACATATTTTATATATGGCATCTTCCTCAGAATACGTATTTTATATAGGTAACGAGGATATCACTTTTATAACACAGTTTATGTATAACCTTGAGACAACCTTATATTCCATAAGTATCAAGTTAATATATTCTTTTGGTAATTATTTCTCAATAATTGAAAATGATTTTTGAAAAGAATTCTTTGGATTTTTCGTTAGGTCTGTGAAAAATGTGTTTTTCCGGAAATTAAGTTTGTTTATTTTCAATGTTATTTTTTTAAATTTAAACTAAAAAGACGCATCCTAGCGTGAAGTATTTTTGAGCAAATTTGTAGATATAATTTATTCGATAAATTTTAGTGAAGAAAATGTTATTGTAGCTTGTGTCCTTCTTCCAAAAATTCCTTATATTTATTTGAATAATTCGTTTTTTTAATTTTATTGAATTGGGGAAAAGAAACTGTTATCAGCAGTTGAAATATAAGGAAAGTTTGATTATTGACGCGAATTTTTCTTCGCACATTGTTCATGTTTTCACCTACTATTTACTCAATAAATTGATTTTAATTGAAAGTGTACTTATCTAAGAAATTTTTTGATTACAGGCGTGATACCAGAAACTTTATCTTGATCGTATATTTGACGGCGTGTAGTTAAAAATATTTAGTACAGCTGAATAAGTAATTTCATGATTTTTTTTCTCTGGAAATGAAATTATTCGTATCTACATTCGTTTTACATCCCCGTAAGACAACTATTATAGGCAAATCATTATAATTCTATACTAATTTTCCCCAAAGAACATCGTTCGGCGGAACTGGAATGGAACTTTTTTTATTTGTTTGCGAGGCAGAATGGCTGGAAAATTAAAGAAAGATTGAAAGCTTGGGAACCATATTATATTGACTTTCATTAATACTTGTAATATTGCAAGTTACTTGTAACATTTTAAGATGACTTTAGATAACAAAAAGTTTCATATTTAGGTTTTACATTTTTCAACTGAATTAAGGTATTAACTTTACTGTGAAATAAACAAGGATTTTGCGTTTGGGACCAACTGGAGATTCCTGGATTTCCTTTGCGGTCAATAAGGTTATTCTGCCGCTTTCTATGTTTATTCTTGCCCGTACTTTATTGGCCCATGTAGAACCATATGCATATATTCCAGCAAAAGAATTACTATTCTCCAATATTGCATAGACGTCACCATCGAATGTTGACAATACAATTTGTTCTTGGGTAGGCATGGGCCCGTAAACTCGCCGTCTTACGAGTATTTCAATAGGTGCACCCGCAGGAAAAGTGTATCTTTGAAGCATAAATACTCGGTTTGTGTTACAATCGGGAGTAAGTCGAAGAAATTGAAGTTGGTCGAAGGGATATCCAAGTACGTCAGAAAAGAGATGCCCGGATAGTGAAGTTATATATCGTCGAGGAGGAGACCTGGATCGGACACGAATAGGAGGCTCGGCAGGAGAAAGATGCCTGGCAAGAAAATGTAGTATGTCAGAAGAAGAAGATGAGCCGCGACGAGGAACATCAGGAATAGGGGCGCCATTAGGAAGACAATCGAACTGTAAACTTAACTCTGAAAAAAGAAACAAAAAATGAATGTCTTAAAGCATCTTGGTACATCCTGAATACCTAGTTGCAAGATTGCGAGGAAACGCTGAGAGGACATTCAGGCAAGATTGGACAGGAAAATTGATTGAAAAGTAGACCGCAATATGCAGCGAACAGTATTCGCGAAGGATTCGTACGAAACCTAAAATCGAACCGTATACGTATCTGATTTTTCTTTTTAGATGTGAATACGCCTATTTATCATAGGATTAACCCACTAAAAATCCTTACTGTTTTGGAAGTATGAAATTTGGTATACATTCTTCTTTTCACGTTCTCAGCATTTATGATTAAAAAAGTATCAGAAACGTCCGAAATTTGACACCTCTGTTTTTAAATGAATTTTCACGTGTTGAGACCACTTGAAATCAAGAAATGATTCGGACTAAGACGGATAAATATTTTCGCTTCGACTTTAACTCAATGTACTTTCTGGTTCTAAAATTTAGCCAAAATCCGAATCAATATTTTTCGTATCGCATTTTGTATAGCTCATACATTCTGGATTCCGTCAGAATGAATTCAAATTCACTTCGAATTCATTTCGAACAAACTCAGATAGAGTTTTGAAAAAAATAGAAATTGGATTAGAATAGGGATTACGTCAGGATAATGGTTGTTTTTGAAAATTTTCAAAGAGGTTTTCAAAAGTATGGTTATAATATAGAATTATATTCACCAATAGAATTAAGGATGACTATGCAGGCGGAGACAAGAGTGTAAAAGATTCTCATTGTTTTAAATTACAGGAAAAACTAATTATTGCGATGATGAAGAAGTTGGTTGACAGTCTGATTAGAAATTATTCGGGGGCTTTATTAGATTATATCATATACCCCGCAGTTTTTATTTCATTAATTATGTTCAAGCGTTTCATTCTGAAATATTTATATTTCGTATTCTTATCGCTAAAATGATAAGATTTAAAATTTTAGACACTCACTTGCTTTGGCTTAATGTGAGCCATTATCAGTCAGCATTAATTTGAAATTGTTGTACTTTTTGAATTCAAGGGAATTCTCGATTGACTTTAATGTTTAGTAAAAAGTTTCAAAGCTTTTTTTTCCTCTCATAAAAATCATGGCATTTTTAGGACTTTTGGACACGTTCCAGGGATTAATGTAATGGTTTTCACTGAATTCTATAATAATGTTCGAATATTTTTCTAATTAATTTACTCAGAATAAATCAAGACCTCCGGTGTTCAAGCAAGCTATGGGCCTGTAGTTCTGTGGACTTGACAAATCTCCAGTCTTAGGGATCAATACCGTGCGTCGTTCCACTAGCCACTGCGGGATGGGTTGTTCTCCATTTAAGAAAGTATTTTGAGAAAACAGCACTGCTTATTATTAACCTTTTAATATTACCTAAACTGAATTTTCACACAAATTTAATTTTGTAGGTTAGAATCAGAGAAATATACTACAACGATTTTCATCATTTTCGTCCGTATTTCTAAATTTTGGTACGTTTTTAAATTTTTAATCGGCTCTCCTGAAAACTTGGTCAAACAGACCAAAAAGTTTAGGCACCGCGATTTTTGTGCAGATTTTTGTGAACGATTTTTCCAATACTGATACAGAGCTTCAACATTTTCAGATGATTAACGATTATTTTGGGGCAAGTGAAAGGTGAAAAAGCATAATAATCATACGATCGTTTCAGAATACTTAACATTGAATGGCTGTAAGTCACTGAAAAAAATGATGTCAAATCTGCAAAAAATATATGGGTTTCGTTGATCCTTTCTGTGCCGAGTGGTGATATTTAGAGTCAGACATAATTATTTGTTAATAAGTTATTGACAAAAGAGTGGGAGGTGTCATCTCCGGAACTAAAGAACGCACAGAGATGATTCTTGAATCAAATCTTAAATATAATTATTAGACGATGAGACCCTATAGAACTTTATAATTATTAAACTTAAATTTAAAAATTTATAAATTATATAAATTTATTTAATTTTTAAATGAGCAAAAAGTTGCACAAGAATATTTAAAAAATGATTTTCTTTTTGAAAAAATACAAAAGACCTCATGATAATCGAGGCAACCGTATCCCTGTTATTGCATCAGGCTTTAGAGGCAGTGTAACTGTGTGATTGAGAGTAGCTCGTGTTGCACGTGTAGTAGTAGCGCCTGAAAGGTCCCACGCTGAGAGCGCGGTAGTCTCGATTATCGTTGCCTTTTGTATTTTGCGAAAAAGAAAATAATTTTTTAAACATTTAAGTGCAACTTTTTGCTCATTGGTAATACGCACAACATTTTCCGAAGCAAAAAATGTGTAATTTGCTTCGAGAATCATCTCTGTACGTTCCTTAGTTCCGGAGATGACACCTCCCCACTCTTTTGTCCCATATATTCTTTGCAGATTTTTCATAATTTTTGTCAATGACTTACACCTATGCAAAGTTGAGTATTCTGAAATGATCTTATGATTAATATGCTTTTTCGCCTTTCACTTGCCCAAAAATAGTCGCTTATCATCTGAAAATTTTGAAACTCTGTATCAGTATTGGCAAAACCTTCACCTGCAACATGCATGTTGTCTTATATTTTTAGAATTTTTTTTCTGCTGAGATTTTCACGAAAATCTGTATAAAAATCGCGGTGAATAAACTTTTGGGACCGACAGTAGAGCGGTACAGTGACTTGACTCGACGTGGAACGTTACAGCTTCCAAACGCGACATGAAGCAGTATGGAATGGAGGCTTCGAAATGGCGACACTAGCCACTCATTAAATTACTGATGACTGGCAATATGTTGCGTTTTATTTTGTTGTTAACACCTGAGTATAAAGCCACGTGGCTCGGACTCGGACACCTCCGCATGCAGACCCACGTGGCCTTTCGTCGATCCCCCTTCCCTAAAGAAACCGCGTGATTTATGTAAGGTCCCTAATAGGCTATTCAATTTGCCTGAAGAAATGCATCTTTTATTGGTGTGTCAGGCAGGTTTTAGGAAAGAAAAAAGTTGCATGGACTATATCTTCACGCTTACTCTTGTAATTCAGAATCGTCTGAATCTGAACAGAGGGAAGATTTTTGTACTATTTGTTGATTTTGAGGAAGCGTTTCCCTTAATAAATCATAAAATCCTTCGGAATGCAATATTTTCGAAGATATGTGTATTCAAAGTTTATTAACAGATGAATGGATTCTTATTAGAAAGCTAAGCTATCAGGTAAGAGAAATAACGGCACATCTTGAAAAGTGGATATCACGAAGACAGGAATAGGTACATAGTCCAACAATGTTTACTTTATTAATTGCTGGCCTAAAAGAATTTTTCAAAGCTAAAGGTATCAGAGGTGAATCAATAAACCATCTAATTAAAGTCCTGATTTTAGTTTATGTTGATGATTTGCATATTCTTCTTGACTTTCAGATTATTGTGTCATGGACACAATAAAAAATATCCACCTCTCAAGTATGTACGAGGATAGAGATTGTCAACTGTCAAGAATATCTTTCAGGGGATTGCCTCTTTACAAAATCATAAATTATCTGGGATAAGTGCTTATGATAACAAGCTTCATCTAAAGGATTTGCAGAATACCCACTCGTCTTCTGCACTCCTATCACACCCTCACTTAACTTTTATAGACAGGCTTTTGACATATCTTACTTTGATCGGGACTCCCCTCAAATTTATCAGAATAATAGCGCAACTTCCTTCAATTGACAGATTTCAGTTTATAATTATATTTAGGACAAGGACTCTCATACAGTACAAACTCTGGGATAGATTTCAATGACAACAGGTGACGTTTCGTACCCCAAGCCCGATTGAAACGATACCTTATGATTGTAATTGTAGCCATTCAACTACCAAGACTAATTTTTGTTGCACAGGAAAGAGACCTTGAAATGAGCTTTGGATTCAAACTTTATTTTTTCTATGCAAACTAGATGTTTTTGACTATTTTAACTTCTGCCATTGAGATATTTCTGACTTCGAGTATGTTTTCCATCTTTTAGTATAATGCCAAGCATTCGATAGCGAAAGATTTTCATGTATAAGCGAAAGTTCTGCTGTGTTTGGGTTGAGATATGTCTGGCTTAACATATTAGATAACCCTGATAAAGAACTATTAACGGGACTTTTTCAGTCCTTCGTAAAATCAACAGAAAAATATAAAGTATTTCGACACAGTAGCGAATAAGTATTTTTACCAATATTACAGATAAAGTACAATTTTTTTTACTAAATTTAGTTCATAAGGATATGTGGTATTATTAGAATAGTGCTGTATCTTCTTTGTGTGAATCATTAGATTCACAAACAAATAAAGACATATAATATAATTTAATTATCTCATGAAAACTCTTCAAAGAATACGCATCCGGGATTAATTTCTTATTTTAACCATTCATGGTACTCTAAAGACTACCTCATGCAAGGGCAATCAGGATCTTGTAGAATACTGCCCTTAATTGTTACTTTCTTCTCATTTTCTACATAGATCCTTGTAAATGAATGAATTGCAAAATTGTATGTATCAGTTAATCAATTTTCTATTTTTTTAAACAATTTTTCTTCTTTTTAACGATTTTATTGCCATAGAATATCTTGAATTAAGCGTATTTTACGAATGCTACGGTCAATTTATTAAAATCTGCAAACATATATTTTTATATAAATTATTTTTTTTTGTGTAGACAATTTATTTTGGCTTGAAGCAAAATTTTTAATGGAAGCTAGATAATCGTACTTTCTTACTAGTTTCTTAACAAGTTCAAAAGTTTAGCCTAAATCTGACTTTATCTTCTATTCCAACGTTGGCACCTCTACCACCTTCAATCTTTCCACTGGAGAGTATGTGTCGCAAACTTAAGCGCACCATTCTTCCGGCAGGATTGTTATTGTGACCTCCTCTTTGGCGAATTTTTTAGAACAAATGTTCCAAAGAGTCTTGATTACAAAGTCCTACTGCCCATTTCGAAGTTTGGAAAATCTTCCTTGATTGCAGAATACAGAGTATTGCATTTATTCAAAAAGGCAGACCTTTTAGGCATGGTGCTTTGCTTTTTGATTTTATGTTTGCAGTCCAAGTTGATGACCAGTCCAAGAATTTTCTGAACCTTTCTTCAATCTCTGGATTTCTCGATAATGGTCGCTTTGCCGGGTTGCAATATAACAATTTATATGCATTGGCAACATCAATGACCCTGTCGATTTCTTCTGTGAAAGCAGCAGTAAGTTTCCAGGTTGTACTAGGTTGATCCTTCGTTCCGTGAATTCCACTTTCTGGATCTTCTCCAGCTAGCCTAATCGCTGCTGCAAACCTTTTGCTAAAAAATTGAAAAGTTCTTTTAACGTTCATAATTTCCCAGGTATTTGGATCCATGTGGACTTCCGTAATGTGGCCAAGTAAATTACTAGTTGTACTCTTCCGGTCATAGTTCCATACGCTACGCAGTCTTGGTAATTAGCGATTATGTTTCCATCAGCATCATATAAATATTGGTGCGTCCGGAGTTGATTTAGCAACCTTTTAATCAGATGCGGAAAATCGAAACTGCAGAAGTACTTTCGTCCCTCGTACTCGAAATAAGGTTTCTCTTTCGTTACTCCAAATGATTTCCATAGGCAGTTTTGATTCGTTGTTGCCTGATCACTAGTGAGAAGCCTTACGTCTGCTCCACAATCCGCCAGTTTCGTCAGACATCGTTTCACAAGATCAACAATCACATCGCCAGTTACGCTTTTGTCAATTAAAAAGTACGCAATTGGCTGAATATATGGATTTTCTGCATCTAAGCTGCTGAAGCACGAGATATGAGATTATCGCAATGACGTTAATCCAAAAATTGCTCAATAAGAACTTTTTGCCGTTTTACTGCAGCAATCTTTTTTCTGTATTGCATCCGTTTAGTTTTTAATTGTTGCTGCAGGCTCTGAATTTTCATTGCCATTTTCATTTTCTGTGCGTCATCATCCTTTCTTAACTTCCTGAACTTATTAGCCAAACCTTTCTGAATGTTTGCAATTTTCTGTTCAGAAGAAAGAGAACTGCACTTCTCATCATTGCCAGAGCTTGTACTTGGTAATGGAGGTTCAATTTTAAGCCACTCCATTGCATCATTGTCTTCATCTACGGTGATGAACCCATCCTACTTTGCAGCAGATGAATAGGTTTTTATCACTTTGGCTTCCTTGACACGTAGTTGATCTTCTTTATTGTGAAATGTTTCTGCCGAAGTAAGATCTTCAACTTCATGAACAGGTCCGGTCTCTGTTTCCTCTTTTTCAATACAGTTTTCCCCTTCATCCTCTTCTTCCATCTTCTGAGTTTCCACTTCTTCTCCTCCAATGTCTCCCTTGTCACCTTCCATCCTTACATCCGTGTACTTTTCTGTCCTCTTTTCGAAATCTTCTTTCCCTCCGATGTCTCTGCTATACTCTTCCATTATCGTCTTGGTGTTCCCCTCTAGCCTCTTCTCAAAGTCCTCACCTTCTTCAGCAGTAGACATATATGGAATTGGATTCTGCTTTGGTCTCAACTTTTTCCGAGTCCTGTCCCAAAATGCTTCAGGGAAAAAGTGAACATTACACATTCCGGCTCTCCGAATTGATGATGGTGTCAATGTCCTCAAATAAGTTTCGTTTCCTAAAGATAAATATAGAACCCATTCTTTTTTAGGGTCCTAATACGCCAATTTTTACATATATTATTTTCGACTTTGAAAATGTGAGGGGATCAATAGGTCTGTTGGGGGAGGGGGGGTAAACAGCAGACAGACCAAAAAGAATCTCAAATATCTTAGATCAAATTTCTTTTATGTCGCAGGATTAAAAAAAATTGAATCCCTTTCAAATATATTTACAAGTTTAAAATAATGTTCTAAACAAATTTTAAATTTAAAACATTGAAAACAGTTTAAAAGGCATTTAAAAATAACTTTTACACATTTTAAAAGATAAATACATGGCTAATCCATTTTGAAAACATTCATAAATAACCTAAAAATTTAATGGATGAAAAATGTTTTTTTTTTATTTGGAAAATTATATCAAAAGATTTCGAAAATTATAAAATAAAAATCTGAAATATTTTAAGGAAACTTCTTCGAAGTTTTCAAAATTTGGAAACAAATGTAGAAAAATTTGACTCATTTTAAAAGATAATCAAATGGTCTAAATGTTTTGAAAAGATTCAACAATCATTCAAAAAGTGAATTGGTTACATATTTTAAATAATTTATATTTGAAAAAATTATTTCCTAGAGAATTTTTCTAAAGATTTGAAAAATTTCGAAAGAAAAATCGAAAATATTTTAAAGAAATTTTTTCAAAGTTTTCAAAATTTGAAAAAAATGTTGCAAAACTTTGACACATTTTGTTTTGAAAACATTTATAAATAATTTAAAAATGTAATGGATGAAAAATGTAAAATATCTTTCTATTTGGAAAATTTTATCAAAAGATTTCGAAATATTTTAAGGAAACTTCTTCAAAGTTTTCAAAATTTGAAAAAATAATGTTCGAAAAGTGGGACACATTTTTAAAGATAATCAGATGGTTTAACAGTTTTGAAAAGATTTAATAATAATTTAAAAATTGAATTGATTACAAATTTTCAATAATTTATGTTTGGAAAAATTAATTCTTAGAGAATTTTTCTGAAGACTTGAAAAATTGTAAAAGAAAAATCCGAGATATTTTAAGGAAACTTCTTGAAAGTTTTCAAAATTTGAAAAAAAATGTTGGAAAACTTTGACACGTTTCGTTTTGACAACATTTATAAATAATTTAATAATGTAATGGATGAAAAATGTAAATTATTTTTTTATTTGGAAAATTCTATCAAAAGATTTCGAAAATTATAAAAGAAAAAGCTGAAATACTTTAAGGAAACTTCTTCAAAGTATTCAAAATATGAAAAAAAAATGTTGGAAAAATTTGACACATTTCAAAGGATAATATAGATGTTCCAAAATTTTTGAAAAGATTTAACAATAATTTAAAAGTTGAATGGATTACAAATTTAAAATAATTTATGTTTGGCAAAATTAATTCTGAGAGAATATTTCTAAAGATTTGAAAAATTGTAAAAGAAAAATCCGAAATATTTTGAGGAAACTTCTTCAAAGTTTTCAAAATTTGAAAACAAAATGTTGGAAAAATTTGACTTATTTTAAAAGGTAATCAGATGGTTTATAAGTTTTGAAAAGATGTTGAATAATTTAAAAATTGATTTGATGAAATATTTTAAATAATTTATGTTTGGAAAAATTAATTCTTAGAGAGTATTTCTAAAGATTTGAAAAATTGTAAAAGAAAAATCCGAAATATTTTGAGGAAACTTCTTCAAAGTTTTCAAAATTGTGATCATCTCTCAGAAGGTGCCTGCTTTCCGCGGTTGGTATAAATGTCGCTTCCTCATCTTCGGCTGCAGCTTGATTAAACAGCGGTTGGGGAAGCGCTTCGCGTACATATCCATTTTTCGAGAGGTAGGCACGTTGATATATATATATATATGTATATATACATATAAAGTTAAAACTTTGTCATAAGAAAAACCCGCTTCCGGCGAAATCGCGGTAACGTTTCAGCTGTAACCACGTCTCACGACCGTGAGATAGGTGGTTACACTTTGCGATGGACTCTATACGACGATCCGGCAAAAGTTTCGTGCACCCTGAGGACACAGAGTGACTCAAGGACGGCCACCTTCTGAATTTTCCCCGATAGTGTATTAGCATTTCGTTGACACGCAGAGATGCTTTTCAGGCTACTAACCAGTGAAAGCTTGGCACCTCCAAGAACACTGATGATCGGGACGACTAGCTTAACAGAATATTCTGGGTATATCCGTCGCAACTCCCTTATAAAGACTTTATACATACCTTTCTTTCTTTTTATTATCCTTGGCTGTGATGTTATTGTCGGCTGGTGTCGAAAATTCGATAACGAATATTTTTCGTTTCTCGAAGTCAAGGAGAGCTATGTGAGGCCTTGAGCGTGCGACAGAAACAATTTTTGAGAATATGCAGTTCCAGTATATGCGGTACTTCCCACTTTCGACAATTGATTCTATTTCCCTAGGGACGTTTCGCGGAGCGGTATCAGGGCTAAAGCCGTAAGAGTGACAGAGATGGTAATGAAGCACTCTTAGTGCCTCATTGTGCCTTTGGATGTACATCGTTCCGCATGAGCTGGACAACTGGATAGTATGTGTCCAGTATAGCTCGTAAACGAGAAAGTTACATAGCGCGATTGCATGATCTGTGGTGTGAGAAACGCGCAGAGCTCTCGCAATTTTCACATCAACTTCTGCGAAATCGTGCCTATGACCTCCGTAAAAGGGGTTATATCAGCGGAGCGCCTACTCTACCCCGGCCAGAAAAAGTCGGCAACAGAAGAAGAGAGGCGACACTGAGACCAACGGCGGGTAGGCATCCAATAAAGGAAATGCGATGCTTCAGGACCAGAAAAAAAACATCCAGGTTTCTCTGAAGCCCAAAGATCTGGCTGAACTGGATGTCGCACTTCGTGGAGATTTTTCCGAAGAGTCCGACCTCTGGACGATCGATTGTAGTATGTATGATGCAGCCAGAACTTTGCTGGATACAAACGGTAAAACAAAACCAACGGCTGATCGTAAGACAAAAGAAGAATGTATCAACTTAACACAAAGATAGGCTAGGCAAGACAGTACGCATCCCACATTCAGTGTGTGATTAACCACATAATATCTGGCAGGGATTTCACTGGCAAGCTCCGACATTTCACGCGCGAACTGCGGATCCGTCATCACACACTCAAACCAGTCAAAGCTGCTCACCATCAGGCAGCATATTGTTGACAGAATTCGGGTACTATCTGACGCTGGGAAAATTTTAAAACGGAGGGAGAAGTGGGTCAGAGAAAATGAACAGTTTTTCTCTTACCCATCTCGACTCTTCCAAGATCCTCCCGTTACTGTCTCTCACCAGCCCACACCAGAGGAGATTAAGGCATTTTAGAGAGAAGTCTACGAAGTCCAGCATCCACTGAATGAAGACACAAAGAACATAAATAGTTTCGAGGAGCTATTCAGTGCCCTCATAACACCTAAGGAGGAATGCCCACCTATCACTACTGAGGAGGTGAAAAAAGTATTAAGAGGCATGAAGAATTATTCTGCTCCAGGACCAGGTGGTTGCAAGACCTTCTGGTGGAAGAAGTTTCCTTCAACGCTCCAGAATTATTTATTTTACATATGCACTTCAGAGAAGAACACACTTTTCGGACGGTAGATCCCTTTTAACTGTTAGAAGTGACCTATCGTATATTTGATAAACCTTCGCAGGATTCCACCGAGAGCAGGTGCAATTTTTCTGAATGAAACCAGCTAGTGCCAATTTTGGGATTGACGGTGGACCTAATTCCCCGGAATAATAATATCACAAGTAAAAGTAAGTAAAACTATATTTTATAAGCAATAATGCGAAGAATTTCTCCTTCGCTACGCCTGTGGCAGAGCGAGTGTGCACCCTTATAGTCAGAGCCGATAATTCGATATGATTTGTTTTTCGAAGTCCAGAGAATGATGCCAGGTCTCGAGTGCGCGATATGAATAATCGTAGAAAACAAATATTCATTGCATCGACCTATAATATGATATATTACTGCAAATATTTATAGTACATTCAGAAATTATCATTCTCGGCAAAATCTTGAGCAAAAAAAATTGTAATAGATACGATGTTTCCCAGGCGCTCAGTGTGTAAAGCAATTTTAATTTCAGTGCGTCTCCAATGATTTTGTTATAGAGCCCGTTAGGTTAGGTCCACTCCGTACGTGAACAGTCAGGGGCGTATGAACCGTTTCCGGTGGATTTTACTGCGTGGTAACAAATATTTTGAAAATTGTTTTTCTAATACGAAGACAAGGGTAGACTAAATATTTAACGGAAATCAGAAGAAAGTTTGCGGTTACACGTTAAAATAAATGTGTTTCCTGCTTACGTACTTTAAACGTTTGCGGGCCGTTGAGCATCTCGTTTAAAAGGAGAGCTTTCTCTTGAATAATTGGTCCGGATACTCTGTCGCTCGCTTAATTAAACCATTCAAAGACAGCAACATCCAAAAGCATATCACTTTTTTGCACCAAGACACCTCGTAAAACACTTCAAGTGGGAAGCACGCACTTTTGCGTATAGCGCATAATGCGTATAAGGCAGTTTTATAACCAGACATACGAAGAAGTTATTTAACATCAGGTCCATTGAGCTAGCACCTGCAAAATCGAATTTTAGAATTTTTCATAGCCCAGAATTTTGGGCTTTTTGGGTCCCAATTAAAATTTTTGGGCTCCTTTACTTTTTTCCAGAAATCAATTTGTTTGTGAAGGTGCACGCTTACATTAAGCTAGCACCTCCACTTCCTAAAAACACAAAATAATAAAAATGCAATTCCATCAGAATTTCGGCCTCTTGGAATCCACACAAAAAATTTCCCCGAAACAACCCTTAAGCTTAAAAATCAACCCCCTTCACAAAATTTGAATTTTTTGCGAATTTAACCCTCCGTTTACAGACAGGTGATTGTAAGGCACAAACGAATTTTCAAACTGGAATGTCACTTCTTTGGAAAAATATGGAAGTTCGGTTCCGCCTTCTAAAAAATCTCGATAGTAAAAGAGTCAGGTCCTGTGAGTAGCGCTGCAGTTCGTCAGTTAACCTTTGAACGGTGAGCAGTGAAAGTGCGCACAGTGACATAAAATACCCTGTGTGTAAACCACGTTAGTGTTTTGACAAGGTATTGAACATTCAATATTTTGCTTTATTTGGTATTTTCTGGTATTTATATGAGCAACTTAAAGTTTTCATCTAATTATGGACAGTTGTTCAGTGGAAAAAAGAGTGTAGAGGTGCACATCGGGAATCTGCTCCAATCGATCCTGTATACATGCGCGCGGAATATTTAAAAAAGATTAAAGAAAGAAGAGATTTATGAAAATAGGAACTTAAACATATGATTACGTCATCACTCAAACTATACACCCTCCCCCATGTAATCATTAGTAATCATATTTAATATGCATGCCCCCCCCCCTATGATGATTACGTAATATATGGACGGCCCCTTAACTAATATTTCATAGACCGAGATTTTAGATTTAATATACAAATGTATAGTAAATCTATATGAGAATTACAAACATTTTTAACAGTGTCGGTATTCAATGTAGGAATTTGAATCTGTTCCACTTTTAAGTTTTTAATCTTTAAAATGTTAATTAAATGGCTGGTTCTGGAAATGTATCATTTTTATATCTTTAGATTGGAAATTATTTATATTTTTAAGTATTTATATTTCTTGTCAGATGTAAAATACTGAACCAGCTTGGGTTCAATATTTTGAGTAGAGTTTGAGTTGGTTTTAAAATAGTTAATTTTGAACAATCGTGTTTAAAATTGTTTAATTTACAAATAAGATATCTTCATTTTTATTGTTTACAATACCCCAAAACTGGTTCAGAACTGTCCATTTGAATGAAGGACTGCACTTTTGACTATGAACTGTTAAGTTTATTGTCAGACATAATATACTTCAACACTTGGGTTCAATATTTTGAATTGGTCTTTATCAGGCGCATATTGGTAAGGTGGGATTTCGGGGAAAATCCCAGTGGTCCGGGATTATATTTTAAGCAATTTGGGCCATTTGACTTGCGGGATTGAGCCACATAATCATTCTCAACCATTTCTTTTATAACCATTTTTCCCGGACCGATCATTAATCCTTTCAGGGGCACATTTTTCTGTCAAACTAATTCTTGCTATTAATGGTAACTTAGGGGTTTTCGGGGTCGCTGATCACGATTCTGGCATCAGAATTGTAAAATTAAAAATTGCGGGTCCAAGATGGCGACTATGTGACTCTCACGTTGAATTTTTCGAACAATTTGCACAAAACACATTTTATGGGGGTTTTCAGAGTCGTTGATTGCAAATTTGACGTCAGCATTGCTAATTTCAAAATGGCGGATACAATATGGCGACTATTTTACTCTAATCTTGAAGTTTTCGAACAATTGACACAAAACTTGTTATATGGGTATTTTTTGGACGGTCCCCACTCCAATGCCGTGCAGGCTGTATTGAATCTGCCTTCTTGAATTTTGCAATTCTAACATCAGATTTGTAATCAGCGACACCAAAAACCCTCATACACTCAGTTTCATAGCAATTGCCACAAATTGCGAATTTGCACTAATATAACCCCCATTTTGAATCCGCCATTTCGAATTTTGAAAATTTGACATTATATTCTCAATCAGTGGCCCGAAAAACATTTTTTTTTGTGATTTGATAATCGATCACATATACGGTACATTACATGCACTTATACCGAAAATTCGTGAAAAATCGTAATTTTTTATGAATTCAAAAAATGAAACAAAAAAAAACTTGCCTGCCGAAAATTCTGCAAAAAATATATGTTACAGTTCTATGTGTTATCTAACTGAAAAAAAAATTTGTCACAGCTATAGGACTAGTACTTTATAAACATCCGATTTTATTCGAAAAAAGTGATTTTTTTCGATTTCAATTATTTATAACAAATTATTAGTCAACAGTTTTTCATGATAATTACTCTGAATGAACCCTTAAGAGTCTTAAATCAAATACTTGTGCACTAAACAAGGTGAAATGTATCAGAAATACTTGAAAAACTGCGAAAAAACAAGTGAGACGTATACGTCCCACTGCCCCTGAAAGATTTAAGTTGTTAAATTTGAACACTCGTGTTGAATATGCTTAATTTAGAATGCTTCATTTTTATTTTTTTTTGCCATAATCCAAAACAGGTTGACAACTAACAACTGCCAATTTGAATAAAAAACTGTTAAACTGCAGTTTTGAGGTCGCGAAAGAAGGAAGTCATCGTACCGACGTTATCCGTCGGCTAGCGCTAGCTGTTAGCGGAGACAAATTGGCGCTTGGACAGTGTGAAATATGAACAGGGCTATCGTCTCCCAAACTCAAGTGGTTGCACATGCGAATGACATTTAGGCGGGCTGCCTAAATGCGACGACATACGGGAGACACTGAGACCCCTCGTAGGACCCCCAGAAACTCGTAAATCGTATCGTGAAATCGAGTCTGGCGCCATCGCAACTTGAGCTTCTTTCTTTCCCTCTCTTTTCAATTTTTCTATTCAATTTTTCTCTCACGATGCCCTTAAAATAAAAAGCAACCAAATGGGAAATTAAGAGAAAGACTTCTTAAGATCAAAAATGCATGATTCTGGGCCTTGGGAACCAGCAACTCAAGTGGATCCAACAACCACTGATATAAATTAGACAGCCTGTGCGAAAAATAGAAAAAAGAATGAAAGCAGATAAGGGGACGTCCATTAATTATATGTAATGATGATTTTTGAAGTTTTAGACTCCCTTCCACCCTCACGGAGAAAAATGGATGTTCAATAGTAGATATTCAAAGTAGAAGATAGTACCACCAAACATACATATATTAGCACGTAACATTTATTATATTTTTGAGATATTATATTAAGCCTCTGTCGGCCGCTTCATGAAGCTGTGCAGTATGTGAACTTGTAAAGAATGATGATTCCTAATATTTTGTTTACAAATATTAATAATATGCCGTAAATTGTTTGGATAGAGTAAAATGGTTGACGAAAATGCTGTTTCATCTTCAAAAAATTCTTCGAGGTAAGAACGCTCTGCGTTGCATACCTTTAACATCCACAGAATCTATCACTGAAAAAAGTGGTTTAGCTGTCCCAGCTAAACGTCTAGCTGGGAGAGCTAGACAAATCCTATGATTAAATATATTAACCTAAAACATCTACACTCTAAAAAACCTATGTAAGAGCTTTCCATTAGATGTATTGGAAGTTTATTTCCGAGACATAACGTTCCAATACATGATATTGTAGTTAAGTTTAATAGTTTAGCCAAAAATATATTGTGATATTGCCAAACATGTAATGTAATGTTGTGGAAGAAAGTTTTTTTAAAATCGAAATTCCTAGGCATGGAAAATCAAGCGTCTTACCACTGCTATCTGAACAAAAGGTTTAGATGCCTCGATTTTTGTACATGCAGATTAAAATGAAAATCTCAGCAGAAAAAGATCTAAAAATATGGGACAAAGAACATATTGCAGATTGAGGTTTAGCCTATACTGGTACAGAGTTTTGAAATTTTCAGTCGACTAGCGATTATTTCCTGGCGAGTAAAAGGTGAAAAGTACTCAACTTTGAATTGCTGTTAGTCCCTGAAAATGATATACAAAAAATCTGAAAAAAATATTTGAATTTTTTTTATCCTTTCTGTGAACAATGGTAAAATTTAGAGTCAGAAATAATCAGTTGTTATTAAGCTTAAATAACAAAAGAGTAGTAAGGGGTCGTGCATAAATTACGTTGACGCTTTTTCGATTTTTTACCCCCCCCCCTCCCCCTGCGTTGACAACCGTAAACTAGCGATGTACCCCCCAACATAAATTATAGTAGTTATCTTCACATAAATGACTTTTCTGTCCATTTGACCTTCAAATGCCCTTGACCCAGATGCGCTGGGGTCAAACGGACCACGGATTCATGCTCAGCGGGTCAAAATACATGGGAATATAGGTGTCGCATCTGCAGAACAGAAAAGTGGTTTCTTTTTGTGTGCCGGTGTTATCAGGCAGTGCTTTAAGAACATCTCAGGCCCTACATTCGACGATTCCCCTCTGCTTGGTTGACATTTAAACAAGACAACGCGTCAATACACGCCAGCAAGTCAATCAAGAATTGGTTAGCCGAGGCGAAGATTCCAGTACTTGAGTGGCCTGACGTTTCTCCGGACCCTAATCCGATTGAAAATGTTTGTGGCATGATGGTTCGCGGTGTTTATGACAACGCCGAGTAGTATGCGATAGTCGCAGAGCTCAAGGAAGCGGGAAAGTCAGCGTGAGACAACATCAGCGCAAGAAGTCTAAAAAATCTCATTGTTTCAATGATAAAACGAATGAAAATGATATTTAAGAACGACGGAAACGCAATTGACTACTAATTTTTTGTAAATAAAGCTTCAATTAATTGAATTATTATTGGTTAAAATAACTTTAAATACTTAAATTAAGCAATTTTGGTCGAAAAATTGAATTTTTTTCAACTGGCCCTATTAATGTGGGACACCACATTTTTCACTGTAACTGTTAAAAAAAAACTACTGAAATTAGGCTTATCAAATTTAGAGAAAAATCATCAATTTGATTCTATAACACAATACAAAAATTTGATGCAATTTTCTAAAGTGGAAAAAAAATTATCAAAAAAAAAGTAGGTGGCCCTATAAATTTGGGACACACTGTACAGGATCCTTCCAAAGGTTCCTTTGATGGCTTTCTGTAAGGGATCATGTACAGTTTCCTTCGCCGAATTCCTACACAGGAACCGTCAAGATTACCTGTACAGGTTCGCGTGCAGGTTCGTGTACAGAAACATGTACAGGATCCTCCGAGGTTCCTGTACAGTAATTTTTATCTGGGTCCATCCCACGAACTTTTGATATGCTTCTTCATACACATCTTTCGATTGTTTCAGTAACAAATCACCACAGATTTCTTGAGTTTTACACGCATTTCTGGCGGCCTGCATTTAAATTCATCATTACTTGACATTTCTCAACAATAAATCTAGGCGCTGATCGCCTTTCGCCAAAATGTTGTGTTTAAATTTCGACAGAAAAATCATAAGTGTCAAAATAACCAAAATGGACGTGTCATCATGCGATGTGAAAATATAACCTTCAAAATCTCTTTCGGCGTAGCCCGCCTAACGTAACAATTTTATAATTTTTTTTAGAATTTTTGCTTTTTGTTGGTAAGTTCCCTCTGTTGGATGTCCGTATTTACTAGTTTACTTGTTGTTTTACGAGTTTAGGTATACATAATCACAGTGAGAAATATGAATATAAAGATAACAAAAGTATAAAATATTGTTATCATAAATTATACCTTCTTTTACACGTGACTTATATATGTTTAATTTATAATTACAAAAAAAGGTATTTATATCGCTGTAATATTTTATAAATGTGAATACAGCCAAAAAAGTTAATGAATTCTAATATTTTATTTAAACTTGAACAAGATAATTTGGCGAAAGCCGAACAGCGCTGCAGTTTCGTATTTTCCCCGCTGAGTCAAATTGGGAACTATAATCATAATAATCGTGTCATGCCCCTGGTTCGGAAAGACCGCGTCGGAAAGATTTCGGAAAGGGTTTCGAAAGAGGTACCGTTTCGATCCTATCCGATTCCTATGTGAAATTTGCTTCAGTTTCTTTCCGAAATGCGAGCTGTCCCACGAACTTTTCCGAGTCTTCCCGAATGTCCCACTTTACGAATTCTTCCCGATCATTTCTGAATGCCGTCGAATGTTTCCGATTTCTTTCCGAATGACTCCCCACTTTAATCTTTCCGCATGTGTCCATCAATCCTATTGATTCCTGTTGAATCTAGCGAAAACGATTCCTAAAACCCTAGAAATAGGGAAATTTCATAACTCAGAAAGCCTTTTTGACTTTCGTACATTACGTACATTACTGCTGCACATTATCACATCTAAATATTCCAAATTTCGATTATTCCATTTTTTCCCAACTCTCATTTGTAATTATTATATTAAGTCCTTTATAAAATTCCTTTTTTGTATTATAAAATTAATACACTATGAAATATAAATTGCACTGAGCTGGACTGAATGACGAAAAGCCATAAGACGCGTCACTTTGATCGATTTCCATATTCACAATAAAAAACAAGGATTACTAAAAAAGTAACTACGAACCCAATGACGTATATTTACTGAAAACACTAGAAAGCACTATGGGAAATTAGGAATATCCGAAATTTGTTGTGATTTCAATCAAGAATCTTCGGAAAAGCTCTGACAGCATCCCGTCGTCTCTGCTTGTCTCCAGCGTTATTTTGATCTAGGATTGTCGCTTACTCATTCACTCAGTCACTTCCAGTTGTGCAATCGATAAACCCAATCGATAGTAAGTATTCAATTACACTCATACCCGACTGTACCAAAAGAATTTTATGTCATTATAAGTTTTAAAAAATGTCGTTAATGAGCGTCACCCTCTGCCAATGATAATGATTCTTGTAGATCTCACAACAAATATAATAACATTTAATTACATTGTTTCAAATGATCTTTGGATTAATCGAGTTAAGTGCAATCGATACCTGCCATAATCGATATGAATGAATTCGAAGAAACAAAATGGCGACCTAAGAGACAATGATAGCGATTTTCTCAATATTTTTGTTGAAAATTATAAAAATGTTCGGATATACCTCATTTCCCATACTGTTTTCAGTCAAACATTATGTTGTGCAGTTATTCTTGAAGTAAATCTGTTTTTTCTTAGTGTCAATATAGAAATGGAGCCAAGTGATATTTCTACCTGTATTGTACATGCGGAGAGTTGTCAAACTTCACGGTTTACCGAACATCGCTGCCAGCGTTACCGTCAGTGAGGTTATGTGAGCGTCATATTGTAGTATGCTAGTGCTTTTCCAGCAGTTATAAAATTTCAACGAACTCGATCATTGCGATATTATTTTTCGTATAGTTGAACCTTAATTAATGTTTGTGTGCCACGAATTGTGTTAAAGAAACTGGTAAGTAAAAAAAATATAAATACAGTAAGGACAAGATTTTGGTAGTCATAGGGTTGTTGCGTGTATAAGAAATGGCCCCAAATGCAACCCGTAATGCACCCGAGTTTGGAAAAAGATATTTGCGCAAGAGTCGTTTTTGAATTCTCGCATTTAATTGGTCGACCGTATTTATGTTGTTTATTGTTAAACAAAATTACAAAACCAATAAGAGGATAATTAAATTTCTTAAATGCTGCGGTGGTATGTAATAAGAATTTAATTAACTCATTTAGAGCCGATCTCATATATTTTCACGATGAAAAGTATCTTGTTTTGTTTGCGAGGTTATGGTCGATGACAGTTTTCACAAAACAAAACAAATAAAGTTTCGCGTGCTCGTTTGACCAAAATAACACATTCATATATGAATTGACTTCTTTATTGATAACAACGGTCGAAGAAAATTTCACAGTGTGGACAATATTCCAATCACTGAACATAGATTATTACCCATTTTTGTACGAAAAATTCTGGTTTTCAGCAGTGTTGTCCATTCTTGTCTCAATCATCTCCAATCAGCAGATCCTGCACTTGTGCATCCGTGGGACGAGGGACACTCCTTAAGGGTTCTGAAGTTGTTTATGTAGGGATCAGTCATGATCAACCAATTGTAACACAAATCTTCACTGGTTGCAATCTGACTGATGGCGCTAAGGTAATTTAGAGTGCCCATTGCCTATCGGACAATCGACAGAAAAGTCCCAAAAGGCGAATAATAAGATTTTCAAGAGGATAAATGAATTCAATACCCGTAAAATCAGTCGGATTGCAACCAATAAAGATTTGTGTCACAATTTGTTGATCATGGCGGATCCCTACATAAACAACTTCAGAACCCTTAAGGAGAGTGTCCCTCGTCCCATGGATGCACAAGTTCAGGATTACAATATTGGAAAAAGATGTTGAGTGTAGACGTTTTACGATTCGGTTCCTTATTTCAAGGTAAAATTAACTATTGAACCTAAAAAACAGATGTACTCAATACGAAATAATTTTTTTAAGAATTGATTGATCAAGATTGTTTATAACAATGGGAAATGTTGTTGCATGTCAGTATATTTCGGAAGAGTTTCATTTTTTATAATCTAATAAACATTTCAGCAAGAAAGAGATTTTTTTTATTTTAAAGTGACTATTAAATGCATTTGTTGATCACAATTGTTAGTAACAATGAAAATTTTTGTCAAATGTCAGTTTCTCCCATCAGAATTTAAATTTAGGGATACAATGAACAATTATGCAAAAAAATGGATTTTTCCTTTTAAAAAGTGACCGTTTAATGCAGTTGTTAATCAGTATTGTTTATAACAATATTAGATATTGTTCATTGATCATTTCTGTTATGGAATTTTCATTTTTGAAGGCAAAACTTATGATTTTGCAGGAAAAATGCATTTTATATATCCAGAGGCGCTTATTTATTAAATTTGCTTATGAAATTTGTTTATAACAAACAAACTAATAATAATGCAGTGCTTGAATTTGATGAAATATTGATTTCATTCGATTTCGCGGGGGAAAACGTGATGAAAAGAGCTTCCAGGCTTCAATGTACAGCAAAAATCGATTTTGTTCATAAATTTGTTTATAACCATTGAACGGATTGCCGAAACTTCATCTAGGTTATCAGCATTTTTTAATGGATTGTAAATCTATCAGTTTTTCATCTTTTTGAGGTAATGTCAATGAATGATACAGAACAGGCAGCTGAAATATGAAAAATTACGGTTTTTTGGTGTTATGCAACTTGAATAATAAATAAACAGAGCCTTTTTTGCAAAATCGGTCTCGACAGTCCTCTTTATAATTTAATTAGCTTCAATTTAAAAAAGAACGAAAGATGAAATCGGATAAAAATTACAGGCTCTGGATCATTTTGAACCCCAATTTTCTAATTCGCCGCACTGTGCACCGCCCAGCCGACTGCGCGAGCCACCACAATGACGTCATTACCGCTTCAAACCAGCGGTCGAGGGGGTTCGAGCGACAGACCCGAAGAAAAGTGATGGCGCGGAGCAATAGCATCATGGGCAAACTGTAAAAAATCACAAACCTTATTAGAAATAGTAAACCTTTCAGAATTATAAAACTTATTTTAGATTTGAACTCAATCAAATTGAATAGGCTTAAAAAAGTATTAACATCCCGCCCGTCTCATTCTGTGACTAAAACAAATTAAAGTCAGATGGACCGACGAATCAGAAATCTAAAACAGAATTAAGAGTAACAGTTGTCTCCGCCTGCGACACAGCAGCTAATGTAACCTCGAAATTATCTAACATCTGCAGTCTGTTGTCGCAGATTCGTGATGTTGCCACCTGAAGAAATAACTAGGTCTTAGAAGCTACAGTATAAAAATGAACAGTGAAACATCTCGAACCATTGCTGGATTTTTTTACAGAAAGTAAGGCGTGGAGACACCAACACAACAAATGGAAAGGCAGAGACATCCCTACAATATCGCAACCTAGTACACAGTGTGTACTAGGTTGCGATATTAGGTTGTGTACACAGTATTTGTATTTTTGTTCGAAGTGCAGAGTATATGATGCTTTTGGTTATTTTTGGGCTCTTTGGTGCTCAAAGGACTGTTGTCCGGTTTCGGAGTTCGACAGCTCTCGTGTAGCCAATACGTATATTTAACGATGGGTGCTTGTCCCGAGTGCAATAAGTCAATCTCCAGAGGATCATCGGGCACTGTTTCCTGCAAAAAGTGTGGTGTATTTAGTCACTTAGCCTGCCTCAATGTCGGATTGACAAAAAAAGCATTTGATGATCTGAAAAAGAGATTAATTGATTTTATTTGCGTGTACTGCAAATCACCGAATGATAGGGACACCTTTTCAGGTCTAGATCAAAGCTCCTTGCTAATTCCCAGTACAGATATCGACCCTGTCGTCAAGAATCAGGTAGCTGACTCTTTACTTATAATAGTTTTTCCTGTCCTTATTACTGCTGCGGCCCTGCCGCCTGGATATATCAAGGCGATTCACAGTGCGGTATCACAAGCACAGAGAAAAGCGGCCGTGCAGCCGCGGGAACAGATCAAAAACTTTTTTAAGGAATTTGAAACCAAGCAGCATGAGTGGATTTTTAAGATTAACACTACTGTTCAGGAAATTAAGACAGACATTTTTGAGAATTCTCGCAGAATCAATTTCCTTGAAAGTTCATCTGTTAGTAATGCGGATGACCTCTCTAAGATCAAGACGGAGGTAAGCTCGCTGAAATTGAAGTTCGCCTCACTTGAAGCTTTCCTTAACTATCAAGAGCAAGCTGCTCTTCAAACTACCCTTAAGATCCATGGGTTACCTAATAAGCCGAATGATGATCTTCCATCGGTCCTGAAATCGGTTGCCAAGGCTGTTAATGCTCCCTTTGCAAAAGATGACCTTCTGAACGTTTATCGCATACGTAAATCCTCAACATCCAATTCACTGCTTGCACCTATCATCGATGTCAAGTTCAGCAGGCAGTTGTTAAGGGATAAGATAATCGAGCAGAGGAAAAAAGTGAGAGACTTCTCTACGACCACTCTTGGCTATCAAAATAATGATAAAAGTCTCATTTTCATTCGTCAGGCTTTGACGCCTGTTAATCGAAGGATCTACGCTTCTGCACTGGATTTAAGGAGACAAAAGAACATTGAATACAGTAAACTTCCGTTTACTTTAAGGTCCTTGAAACGGACCCGACTAATTCTTTTAAAGCTGGAGGGGGCCCCACCCTTAACGCAAGTGGCCAGTTTATTTTTATCAACAACGTTCATTGGCTGCCCCGTTCTTGTATCGATGCGCCGCCGCCGCTACTTTTTCAGCCGAAAAGCGCGGGAGATTTGAAATCAATAATAAATACCATCAATAATAATACAAGTAAATACACTCAACATTCCTAGAACTGCTGGCCCTATACATTAGATATAATAGTGTTAAACATAATGTAGAAAAGTTTAAACTTTGGACAAAATCGAGTGCGAAGCACGAGGTACGTGATAAGAATGTGTTTGTTAAAGCCGAACGAGCTTTTTAAAAAAGAGAATTCACAATCATCAAATTACAGTTGATAACGTTTTGACCTTTAATTTTAAAAGATTTGTGCATAAATGTGTGGAAAATACAAAGAGCGAGCGCGTAGCGCGAGATAAATACATTCTCGAGCGCGAAGCGCGAGATGAATATATTCTCGAGCGCGAAGTGCGAGAACCAATTGTCGCGTGCCCTAGGCGCGCTCAAACTTGCGAGCGAAGCGAACCGCGCGCGTAGCGCGCAATGTGAATGTGCCCGCGCAGCGGGCATATTTTTTTAATTTTAAACCATATTTAGAGGTGGCCCATTGTCTTTAAAGTTCTTATGTAATTAACATGGGCAAGACCAATTTTTTTTCATTCAAGATTTTAACCACGAAGTTATCCACTTTTTAATGTTAACTTTTAATATGTTGTTCTTGAGGTTCTCAGAATCCACATAAAAGCATTTTTTGAATGAAAAACTCACAAAAACATTAATTGCGGTTGCTTGAAAAGTGCTATTTTCACTGTTTTCTACTGTTTTCAAACACTAATAACTGCCCTAATAATATATATCTTATACTGAAATTTTAAGAGTATTTTCCTCGAAGGTTGAAGATCACATTTTCCGAAAAAGCAGATCAGGAAAAATATAAATAAGCCTGTAATAATGAAAACAAATCTGAGTAAATTTTGGAAATTTGACAGGTCTACGACTTAAGCTGTTTAATTTTCGGGGCGGAGCGCTCATCAGCTCGGCCATAAATGTTGATCACAGTGGGTCTTCACACCATAAACTCATAAATCCCTTACTCCCTATCCTAGATCCTTTCGTGGCCAGCATTCTATCTATACCTATAGTCATATTTCCCTTTTTCAGAAAAGTGAATAATTCAGGAAAATGTAAGAAATTTAAATTATATCTTCGAAATACTGCAAAGTTTTATAAAACAATGAATGATGAGAAGTATGAAAAACTTTTTATATATTTCCATTTGAAAATATTTAATATTTATTTATAAACTGTTAATAAATATTAAACACTATTATAAATATATTTGAAAACATTTAATATTTATTTATAAATTGTTAATAAATAATAAAGATTATAAAAAAATATTTAGTTATTAATGCTTATTTAATATGAAATATGATTGAAAATATTTACTATTCATTTATTAATTGTTAACCAATAATAAATGTTATTGCAAATATATTTCAAAATATCAATTATTTACTTAATAATTGTTAATGAATATGAAATATTATTATAAGTATATTTAAAAATATTTAATGTTTATTTCTAAATTATTAATAAATGTTAAATATTATTGGAAATGTATTCTTAAATATTTAATATTTATTTATTGTTGAAAATATTAAATAATAATAAAAGTATATTACTATTAATAACATTTTTTCAGAATTAAATGATTGATAAATCGCTCAATATAAAAGGAATGGTTAATAGTATTTCATATGACTACCTGGAGTAGATGTTGTTCTTGCCCTTCGCATTTAGTAAGAAGTGCATTGTATTCACTCATCAACGCTACTCCTCGTTCTGTGCTGTCATTTGTAACTGGCAGATCCTTTACAATCTCTAGACCCTGCTTAAAATCATCTGTTTCTTTCCACGTTTCTGAATCATAATTTGAAAAATCAGCTAAAATGTGTAATTTCTCAAACATTGAGATGGTATTAGTTGTGACCATTTTATCTAATGTCAAAGATTCAATTTCTTCGTTTTTAATTTTTCTACGTTTCAATGGTTCACCTGCAAAACGTCGGTCTTTACTCGCACGTACCATCTCTTTTTTGCACTCTAATGAAACATTTTCGTCGAAAAAAGCTAGTCCAATTAACACTTCGCTCAAGTACCAAAGATGTCCCACGAGTTTTTTAAAAACAGCTTCTCGAATTTTAAGATCTACATTCGTACATTTTTTAAGGCTTTGCAAAATTTCGAGATCGGTGCGTGGAGCTTCTGTAGAGCTTTCCGTTTTAAACCAGGCTTTTTGGTAAATTACGACGACAAAAATACAAATTTTTTGCATGCCTACTTCCTCTCTTCGAGTAAGATGAAACTGACCTTTAAACATATAAATTTTAAAGCAGTACAAGACCTTTGGCATCCATCTTGCATGATGAACAGCTCCAGGCGCCTTAAAAGAAATTCCTCCAGGAGGTTCCGACCCCAGAAAAATTATCAACTGTTCCAGAAATTCTTTATAATCAGAGCAGGAATGACTGGACTTTTTTTGAATCTGATACAGAAACAAAATTTTATTCCATTTCTTAATAAAAAGTTACCAGCCTATAGAACAGCGGGCACAGGACAAATTATAATGGAATATACTCTTTACAATAAAACAAAACCAGGCGAAATTTAGAAATAAAAAACGATCGGGTTTTTTAGTAAATTAAGTTCAAAGATTTTCAATAAAACCGTCACCACTTCGACATTTTTGGACTTTAAACACATTAGGTATTTTCACTTCAACCACCAACTAACTTCACTTTATTGAGTGTTGAGGGGAAAACAATGGACCAAATGCATAGGACAAAACTTTATTTTTGTGATATCTTCATAATCAATAATAATTATCATCATTTTATTATTTAATTAAATAGTTTTTAAAAAATAAAAACTATTTTTCAAATACACTTATATAGAAAAAGTTAGCTTTTACGAATATATTAACAAAATAGGGCAAAAATGGGTCGAATCCCATGCATTTGGTCCATTGTTTTCCCCTCAGCACTCAACGAAGTAAAGTTAGCTGGTGATTGAAGTGAAAATACCTAATTTTCTAATTAAGTTTCGAAAGAGGACAAGACATTCTATCAAAATCAGAAAGAATTTGCCCAAACTTTTTTTTCGTAAAATTTCAGTAAGATACGCGCCCGATGCGGTAAATCGATCAATTTCAAACCAAAAAATTAAATTGCCAACAAGTGATAATTTAAAATTTTAACAATCAATTTTTAACCAAAAACGAAATAGTTAAATTTCAAGTTAAAAAAATTAATTTTCATGTAAAATGATCAATAATTCACTCACACAATTAATTTTCAACAAAGGAGTTCATCTCTGAGCCAAGTATTGGAATTAAACAAAAGTATTTGTTTGAACAAAAAGATTAATTTTTAACCGAAAAGATTGATTTTCTACCGAAAATGAGCAAATAATATAATAATTTATTCTCTTACCTCCAATTGTTCCATAGAAAATTGTAGACATTTCTCCTTATCATTGGCAAGTAGTTCAAAAACCTGTGGATTATTTATACCGCATTTAAAATTTTGTTGATCTAAATTTGTCCATTCTGTTGGAAAACGTTTGAATAGAAGAACATCAGATCCAGAAGTCGCTTCAAAACTTTCTTCAAATGCTGCTTTTAAACCCAGTTCGTAAATGTGATGACGGCAAGCAAGATTTAGAAGAATTCTTCCTAAATGGGTCTAGCAGATATTCTATCTGGCAAATTTTTTCCTAACAGGCAGCCAGATTGAAACTCATTGAACCTTATAGATCCTCATACAAATTCTATCAAGTTCAATGAAGTCTTTCGTGGAGGGTTGTCAAACGCTTTTTCTAGGTCAACGAATGCACATAATTTTCCTGGCATAAATCCACTTTAGTCTTCCCATATCTTTTCTTCTGTTATTTTTATTACACTGCGAACAAGTATTTTTTGATATATTTTACTTACCTGCATTATATTAAAAAATATCACACTGTAAAGAAAAATTTGGACCATTTTTTGATAATCTGCGTTTTGAATTTTTAAAATTCAAATACTCATAACTTATAGTCCAAAAATTTTGTCTACGAATCGGTAAGCCGCGCGTCATTTTAATTCAGTTGAAAAAGAAAACATTTGAAGGGGAAATAATTCTGTGACTTCAGCATAGATTATCTGGGCGATTTCAAATGAATTCGGTCAACAGAATCAATTTACAAGTTGACAAAATCCCACAAACATGTGTCACTATAGTCAGGAAATTCCGAATAATAATATAATCTATGATTAATTATGATAAATATATTTGTAGATAGTACTGCTGGCATAAAGTTCATACTATCTTCAAATCAAATTCTTAATACTGCGTGCGACAAAGCCAGGGCCCGCCAGGCCTCGACTACGCCACTGCTAAAATATCCTGCCATCTACTTTCCAAATGTATTACAATTCTTACATTAAAGAATATCGAAATAATAAATACGATCCAACAATCTAAAATTGTTGTATCTTCCCAGGGATTGGCAGAGACTTGGCCCTCCGACTCTCTGAATATAATGGAACCGTGATAGCTTTGTCGAAGACACAAAAGTATTTAGATACCTTGAAGAAACAGGACCCGAGAATAGAAACCCTATGTGTGAACCTGAGAAACTGGGAAGAAACCAAAAAGGCGGTAGAGGGTGTTCTTCCAATTGACCTGCTGGTTAACAATGCAGGTGTTGCTGTTCTGAAACCTTTTCTGGAGTTGACCTCGGAGGACTACGATCTCATCTTCGACGTGAATGTCAAGGCAGTGATGAATATCTCTCAGGTTGTTACCAGAGATCTGATCAAGAGAAAAGTAGGCGGTTGTATTGTCAACTTGTCCTCCCAGGCAGCCGAAGCAGCCCTCTGGGATCATTCTGTTTATTGTGCCTCCAAAGGTGCTGTTCAAATGTTCACCAGGTAAAAGGTCAATTAAATAATTTTAACAACATAGTAAACTTAGACATCGATTTTTAAATCATGACCACACAAAATAAAGCCATCGATTTTTAAACCTAAAGATAATGAAATATTTTTAAGGGTGCAATTCAACCAAGGGCGGATCCAGAAAATTGTTCGGTGGGGGGCGATTGTGAACTTTCTTCAACGAATTTACGTGAAAGGGGGTGGGAGGGCTCCCCTCCCCTAATGATTTAAAAGAACTGTTCAAATTGAATATAATAAGGCGATAAACTCCACTTTATTTATATTTTTTCATCATAGTGTTCAGATTTATAAAAAAGCTGTCTTACATGGGGTACAATTTTTATTAAAATTCAACTCCTTGATCGAAAGTTGAACTACGTTATTGAAAATTCATTTTTTTTTTTCACTTGAAGATTCCTCATTTTATTTGAAAATTCAACTGTTAGTTTGAAAATTAACTTTTTTGTTAAAAATTTATATTTTTGGGTTGGAAATTCAACAGTTTGGTAGAAAATTTAACAACTTGGTCGCAAATTCAACTTTTTTTGTTAAAAATTAATATTTTTGGGTTTTGACTGTTTTGTGGAAAATTTATACTTTTGGCTTGAAAATTCAACAAGTTGGTAGAAAATTCAACTTTTTTGTAAAAAATTTACTTTGCTAAATTGAAAGTTGTTTTTCAATGAAAATGTATTTATTACATTTTTGTTTAAAAAGTGATCCTCTTTAGACTAAAAATTCGACTATTCGGTGGAAAATTCGCCTTTTCGGGTAGAAAATTAATATTCCTGGTATTCAACTATTTGGTTAAAAATTTGTGCATTTTGTTGAAAATTGGTCTTTTTGGTGGAAAATGCAAGCGTTTGGTTGAAAATTAATCTGTTGTGGTTAAGGATTCAACTATTTTGCTGAAAATTCGTCTTTTTTGGTTAAATTATATTGTTTTTTATTTAAAATAATAATATTTGTTTGTTGAAATATCAAATATTATATTTTTTATTGAAAATTCATGTTTTCATGTATACAACTCAACTCATTCGTTCAAATTTGAAATTTCTTCAAAATGAATTTTTTTCGTTGAACATTTATAATTTTAGTAGAAAATTCATCTCTTCGGTTGAAAATTGAACTACTTTGTTAAAGTTTCCCTTTTTGGGGGTAAAAATTAATTTTTTAACTTAAAATACAACTATTTGATTGAAAATTAACTTTTTGTCTTGAAAATTCAATAGTTTGATAGAAAATTCTGTTTTGTAGATGCTTCGTTTTTTTATATTAAAAATTAATATTTTCAATGGAAATTTAACTGTTCCATTTCTGGTCAAAAGTTGACCTTTTTAGTTTAAAAAATCAACTATTCGGTTAAAAATTTATGCAATTTGTTAAAAATTCTTCTTTTTGATAGAAAATTAATCTGCTTGGTTGAAAATTCAACTATTTGGTCAGAAATTTATGTATTTTGTTGAGAATTCGTCTTTTTTAGTAGAAAATTAATCTTCTTGGTTGAAAATTTATCTTTGTGGTTGAAAACATAAATATTTGCTTGAAAATTTAACTGTTTTGTAGAAAGTTCGTCTTTTTAGTTCAACATTCTAAATTAGATTTTTTACAATCTAAATTCTAAATAGATAAATATTAAATTTGAATTTTTCAGTTTAAACTCAAGACATTTTGAAATTGAAAGAAAAGCTGAAACCCTTGAAACTTTATTCATTTTCAATTTGAGTTACGTAGATGAATTTGATTAATTTCAAATTAGGAAATTAAAACTTTTTGAAAACCAAAGCGATGAAAATTCAATAATTATTCGCAAAACCTTGAAAAGAAATTGAATAATTTCAGATTTTAAGCATATTGACATACGATTTTTTTGCAGAACAATGGCTCTTGAACTTGGATCTCACAATATTAGAGTGAACTCTGTAAATCCGACAGTTGTGATGACAGAAATGGGAAAACTTGGTTGGGATGATCCAAAAAAAGCTCATGGAATGATCAGTAAAATTCCTCTCGGTCGTTTTGCTGGTAAGAATGACAATAATTATTCTATGTTATTGATTAAAATTTAAGTATATTCACATTTTTAATTATTTTATGCAAATTATTATAAACTAAAAATTAAATACCTATTAATCTTACATATTCCATTAACGCATAAAAGTTCAGCTACTTCATTTAAATATTAACTATTTATGGGAATTTAAACAAAATTAGAGGAAGTGATATAATAAAGAATAGTAGTAGAGGAAAGTCGTGTCTCCCAGAATTTGGGAAACAAACAAAATTTAAAATACTAAAGTTTGATTTTTTTATAACGGTGTAACCTGAAAATCTGTGTGTTATCATGTGTTGATCACATTAGTCCAAATATAATTCATCAACCCCAAAATATTGCCGAAAATCATGCACCCTTCATAAAAGGAGAATGCCTCTTTTTATGAATATTCTGTGCTTTGACGGGTTGGTAAGCCAACGGATTTTAATAAGAGCCTTTTATTGCAATCCGCTCTCTAAGTGCGACCGTAGTTAAGCTGGCTGTCGGCAGATGTCATTTATGTTATTGATTAGACTAGGGTTTTTACATGTTGTTAATGAGACTATATGCAATATTTATACAAAAACCGACATTATTGAGATTTAATTCTGAACCAAGAAAAATAACTTTTGGGACTCCAAGCTGACCGAATCTACTATGAAATACACGGAATTGATATTTTTCCAGCTATATAAGTCTGAGAACTTTACATTTTTTACATGTTATAAATGAGACTATTTGCAATTTCTGTACAAAAATCGACATTATTGACATTTTATTTCTAAACCAAAAAAAAACAACTTTTAGGATGCCGAGCTAATCGAGTCTACTATGAAATACACTGAAGAGCTCAACAGAATTGTTATTTTGCCAGTTATATATAAGTCTGAGAAATTTAGATTTTTCCCATGTTGTTAATGAGACTATTTGCAATATTTATACAAAAATCGACATTATTGAGATTTTTTTCTGAACCAGGAAAAATAACTTTTGATATTCGGAGCTGACCGAATCTATTATAAAATACACTGACGAACTCCACAGAATTTTTATTTTTCCAGTTATACATAAGTCTGAGAACTTAAGATTTTTTAAACGTTGTTAATGAGATTACTTGCAATATCTATACAAAAATCGACATTATTGAGACTTTTTTCTGAACCAAGAAAAATAACCTTTGAGATACGGAGCTGACCGAATTTACTATGAAATACACGGAATTGATATTTTTCCAGTTATATATAAGTCTGAGAACTTTAAATTTTTCACATGTTGTCAATGAGACTATTTCCAATGTCTGTACAAAAATCGACATTAATATCATTTTTTTTCTGAACCAAAAAAACAACTAATAGGATGCCGAACTAACCGAGTCTACTATGAAATACACGGAATTGATATTTTTCCAGTTATATATAAGTCTGAGAACTTTAAATTCTTCACATCTTGTCAATGAGACTATTTTCAATGTCTGTACAAAAATCGACATTATTGACATTTTTTTCTGAACCAAAAAAACAACTTTTAGGATGCCGAGCTATCCGGGTCTACTATGAAATACACCCACGAACTCAACAGAATTGTTATTTTTCCAGTCATGTATAAGTCTGAGAACTTTATATTTTTTTCATGTTGCTAATGAGCCTATTTGCAATATCTATACAAAAAGCGACATTATTGGCATTTTTTTCTGAACCAAAAAAAACAAAAAACTTGTAGGATGCCGAGCTAACCGAATCTACTATTAAATACACTGAAGAAGCCAACAGAATTGTTATTTTTCCAGTTTTATATAGGACTGAGAACTTTAGATTTTTTGCATGTTGTTAATGAGACTATTTGCAATATCTATACAAAAACCGACATTATTGAGATTTTATTCTGAACGAAGAAAAATAACTCTTGGTATTCGCAGCTGAACGAATCTACTACGAAATACACGGAATTGTTATTTTTCCAGTTATATATAGGTCTGAGAACTTTAGATTTTTTACATGTTGTTAATGAGACTATTTACAATATCTATACAAAAATCGACATTATTGAGAGTTTATTCTGAACCAAGAAATATAACTTCTGAGACTCGGACCTGACCGAATCTACTATTAAATACACGTAATTGATATTTTTCCAGTTGTATATAAGTCTGAGAACTTAGATTTTTTACATGTTGTTAATGAGACTATTTGCAATGTCTGTACAAAAATCGACATTATTGACATTTTTTTCTGAAAAAAAAACTTTTAGGATGCCGAGCTAACCGAGTCTACTATTAAATACACTGACGAACTCAACAGAATTGTTATTTTTCCAGTTATGTATAAGTCTAAGAAATTTAGATTTTTTACATGTTGTAAATCAGACTATTTGCAATGTCTGTACAAAAATCGACATTATTGAGATTTCATTCTGAACCAAGAAAAATAACTTTTGGGATTCGGAGCTGACCGAGTCTACTTAAAACACACTGACGAACTTAACAGTATTGTTATTTTTTCAGTTATATATAAGACTGAGAATTTTAGATTTTTTACATGTTGTTGATCAGACTATTCGCAATATCTATACAAAAATGGACAGTATTGATATTTTATTCTGAACGAAAAAAAATAACTTTTGGGATTCGAAGCTGACCGAACCTACTATGAAATACACGGAATTGATATTTTTCCATTTATATGTAAGTCTGAGAACTTTAGATTTTTTACATGTTGCTAATGAGACTATTTGCAATGTCTGTACAAAAATCGACATTATTGACATTTGTTTCTGAACCAAAAAGCAACTTTTAGGATGCCCAGCTAACCGAGTCTACTATTAAATACACTGACGAACTCAACAGAATTGTTATTTTTTCAGTTATATATAAGTCGGGGAAATTTAGATTTTCCCATGTTGTTAATGAGACTATATGCAATATCTATAGAAAAATCGACATTATTGCCATTTTTTCTGAAAAAAAACAATCTTCTAGGATGCCGAGCTAACCGAGTCTGGTATTAAATACTCTGACGAACTTACCAGAATTGTTATTTTTTCATTTATATATAAGTCTGAGAAATTTAGATTTTTCTCATGTTGTTAATGAAACTATTTGCAATATCTATACCAAAAGCGACATTATTGAGATTTTTTTCTGAACCAACAAAAATTACTTTTGGGATTCAGAGCTGACCGAATCTACTATGAAATACATTGACGAACTCAGCAGAATCGTTATTTTTTCAGTTATATATATGTCTGGGAATTTAAGATTTGTTGCATGTTGTTAGTGAGACTATTTGCACTATCTATACAAAAACTGACATTATTGAGATTTAATTCTGATGAGTAGTTTATACCAATTTATATTTCTGAATTGATTTTAGTACTTTCAATGGAATTAATTAATTAATTAAGAAAGACAGGAATTAATTTAATGGTTTTCACTGAATTTTATAATAATGTTCGAATATTTTTCTAATCAATCTATAGTGATTTGAATTCGAAATTGTTATTCTTTTTGAATTAGGGGGAATTCTCGATTGATTTTAATGCTTTGACGGAAGTTTCAAAGCTTTTTTTCGTCTTATAAAATTCATGGCATTTTTGGGACTTTTTGACAGGTTCCAGGGATTAATTTAATGGTCTTCCACTGAATTTTATAATAATGTTCGAATATTTTTCTAATCAATTTATAGTGATTTAAATTGGAAATTGTTATTCTTTTTGAATTAGAGGGATCTATCTATTACAACGCTGCTGATGACTGGTGACCTTCTCAGCATAAAACATCAACCATCTGCGACTCTCGGTTTCGTTTCCTCGCCCCCCCCCCCCGCCCACTCTGTAACAGAAGTTTTGGTGGGACTGACGTTGCAACAATCATAACAATGAAAGGGTTATTCGTGGTAGGTATACGAAAGTAGCCGTCTGCTCGCAGCGGGGAGCCTGCCTCGGAGAGTAGCAAAAATGGATCAATCATGGAAGATAGATGGAGAGCTAATGCTGAAACTGAAAACAGCAGAAGACAAAACGGAGTTTTTGGAAGAAAGGGGCAAGCTGAAGAACACGGGGATCTGGATAGACAAAGATTGGACGGAGAGAGAGGAGGAGATTGACGATTGGCTTAGGAAAGAGAAGGAGAGAATGACAGGTATGGGAATAGAAGTGAAGGTGAGATTTATGAGGGCGAAAATCGGCGAGACCATTTGAAAGTGGATGAGAAGGAAGGAAAAATGGAGGTGATCCGGCTGGAGGAGAAAGAAGAGGACCACAAATAATAAGAAGAAGGATGGAAGAAACAGAGGGTGGAAGTGGAAAAAGTGGAAAGCAGAGCAAAGTGAATGTTTGGTGTGAACACGTGACATGGTGACAGACTAGGAGGTTAGGAATAGTGATGGACAAAGAAGGAATGTATGTAGGGCGCCTGATTTGTAATTTGGATGTAAGATTATCAGGGGGTATGTTCTATGAAAGGATCAAGGAGTTTTAGGTTATGCTGTGTTCTGCTCATGTCAAAAGTTTTAAAGTGAGGAGTTTATTTGTTTTCAGTGTCAGTACAAACCATAATATAAAGTGACAGTATGAAGGAAAGATGGATTAGGGTATAGGCACCTGCTTCAACCTAATGTAAGCAAGGAAAGAAGGACAAAGTTATTTTAGAGTAGGGCTTCCGTTTTCTCTTGAGGCTAATGTAAAGAAGGATAGGGGTAGGATAATAATTTAAGGTAAATGTAAGAAATTTGTAGAATTGTAAAGGATTTGAAGACTCTCAAACCCGTAAAAGGGAAGAGTATAATAAATACATACATAATTGTAAAAATAATTGTTATATATATATATATATGTCAAATATTTTTAAAATTTTACAACGAAATGTATATTTTTTAGGATATTGAAATTAAATTGAAAAGTGTTAAGATAATGTAAATTCTAATTTACGATTTCATGTAAAATCTAGATTGATTTTATTTTATATACATATGCATTATTTTTAAAAAGTACACAAAATATAACAGAAAAATGAACAATATTTCAACATATGAACGGAATCATTTTATCATTTAAAAACAAATTTGGTCAACAATATTCATATAGAATTGTTGAATTTATTACTAAAAAAATAATAAAATTTTTAATCATCATACAAAAAAGATTAAAATTTTAAATAAAATATTTTCAATTTTAGTTCAAAATATATGAAACATTTAATGAAAAAGATGAAGTATAAAAATTAAAGACGAATTTAGTAAAAAATTATATTATTTAAAAAAAAAATTCTTAGTTAATTAAAAAGGAAAATTTAGACAGATTATAATTTAAAGAAAAAAATGAATTTGATAAAGATAAAAAAAATTCAAATAACCATTTATTTTTACAGTTTTCTTGTAATTTTAATTCATTTATCAAGAAGATTTAAAAAAATCGAAGACTTCATATGTTACGATAATATATAGAATGTACATAGAAAATATCTAGAAGATTTATAAGAAACTTTTTTTATGTTGCGAGATTTTGTAAATTATAGGAAAAATCTAATTCAATTGTAATTATCTTAAGAAAAAGTGTTTGTTTTCGTTTTTTTCGTATATATGCATGCCTTAAATTGATGAATAAAGTAGTAGTTATTCAATATTAATGAAGGTCGACTTTAATTTTCTAAAATCTAAGAGCACATGGCTTTCGACTTTCTATTTATTTTATCATAAGAGAATGAAACAAGACATTTTTTTCCCATAGCAAATGTGTTTGGGTTATAAGGCCCGGGTACCTCAGTCAGTTAAGTCAAAAAACGTGTTGCTGTAATTTTGAGAGCTTTCATGAAAGTAGGAGTAAGATATTGGAAAAGCGAAAAAAATTAAGGGCTCAGGAAATACCATGATATATGACTACAGCGGTCAACAAAATTATTTCGCATTTTATGTACAGCGGAAGGAATGTCACCCTAAAATTTGTCCCGTTATAAGTGTGAATTAAAATGAATTAATAAAGTAATTAATGATATTCGTTAATTTAAATTATAATTTTAAATTAAAATTACTTGAAATCATTCAACAAATTTAAATTTTAAAGAAAATAGTTGAATTATAAATTCCAAAAGATTAATTTTTAAAATTTTGTATTTTCCATTAGAAAGGATTAAATATTGATTGAATGAGTACTAAAAATGTTGACCATGTAGTTTAATTTTTGGAGAAAATTATTATAAAAATAATGTGTAATAGTTGATATTTTAATACAAAAAGATTTTAATTTTCAAACAAAAAAAAGTTATCCACAACAAAATAAGTGAATTCTTAATAGAATAGATGAATTTCAAATCGATTGGATTTTTGAAAAATAATTATTATAGACCAAATATTTACATTTCAAGATAAACAAATGTATATTCAACGAAAAATGAAATAATTTATATTTCATCACAGAAAGATTTTATTTTTTAATAAAAAAAATTAATAAACAAAAATATAGTTTGAAATAAAAAAGTTGACTCATCGATTAAACAGATGATTTTTTAACGAAGAAGATTAATTTTTCAAAACAAAATCAGAATTTTTAACGAAATCTATAAACTGTGAAACAGGTGCATTTTGAACTGAAATAATTATTTTTGAACTAAGCAAGTAAATTTTAAACAATTTAGTTCAATTTGTAAGAAGGTAGTTGAATTTTCAACAAATATATATGATTTTTTTAGATAATAATGGACTTTTAATACAAATAAGATTTTGATTTGAAACCAAACATATTCAATTTTTATAAAAATATGATAAAAATCCTACAAATGAAAATAAATTTTCAAAAACATTATACAACTTTTCAAATAAATTGCCGCACTCTAGAAATAAGAGAAAAATTACACTTTTATAATTTAAAGGGGAAAATAATTATTTAAAAAAAATAAAAAAATATTAACGCTTCAACTTTCATCCTTAATGTCATAGATTTGTCGAAAAAAATTAAAAATATTATTTATGATTTCAAATATAAGGAAAAAGTATAGAAAGAATGTATATTAAATGTTTTTTATATTAATGGATTTAGAAAAATTGTAAGAAAATTATGGGCCACTTTTTAAAAAAATCATAGAAGTTCTTGACGTTTGTAACATTGTTTCATATATTTTGTAAACTTTCTGAAGTCTGTAAAAGTCATAAAATATTATCAATATATATTCAAGACGTATAAAATCAATAATCATAATTTTAAATGACCTAAATCATTAAATGTAAACAACCTCAGGCTTGAAGAACAAGAATGAAGGATTTTGGCGGGAGTTAGAGAAGTGGGATGTGATTATGATGAGTGAAACTTGGGCGGATGTGTTATGTGTGGACAATGCAAGAAGCAAGAAAGGAACACGTTAAAGGCAGAGGGATGGGCGGCATGGTCTCAGGGGTGAGGAAAGAATTGGCAGTAAGAGGGAGAACAGAGGAGGACAGGGAGGACTGAAGCTGGCATTACTACATGTTTTTGACCAAAATTACCGGGCACAAAATTTAATTTTTGCGGCATATATTAGCACGAAGTAAGCACTAAATTCCTGCGCAAAGAAGAATTTGATACCACTAATAGTTTTCGAGTTTCACATACCAGTGTGACCTGAAGCTAGCATTACTACAGGTTTTTGGTAAAAAAAAGTGCCCGGATTTTGTGCATGGCACAAATCCAGAGCACTCAATTACCACAAAATTCCTGCGCAAAGAAGAATTTGATACCACTAATATTTTTCGAGTTTCACATACCAGGGTGACCTGAAGCTGGCACTACTACATGTTTTTGATTTAAATTGCCGGGCACAAAAATTAAATTTTGCGGCATATATTGGCACTAAATGAGCACAAAATTCCTGCGCAAAGAAGAATTTGATATCTCTAATAGTTTCCGAATTTCGCATAGTGGAGTTGTGGCTTCAGCTGAAGCTGGCATTACTACATGTTTTTGACTAAAATTACCGGGCAAAACATTTTTTTTCTGCAGCATAAATTGGCACTAAATAAGCACTAAATTATGGCATAGTTCCCATATCGATATGACAATGTTGTAATTCCAGCTTCCAGGACCTTGATTTGTACAGTTAATTCCATAGAAAAAGCAGGACAGTAAATGTTATTGCATGTTTATTGTACAAAAATAGTAAAGTTTACTCGAAAACATTCAGTTTTCACAATATTTACAAAAATGTATAGGGTGTTCTTCGCACACTGCCTTGCCGCAGGAGGTACAACAGTAAAATGTCTTTTTGTCAGCTTTATATACAGCATGGAGTAATCGTAAGGAGACAAAACTGTGTGTCAAAAATTTGTCGCCATTTTTTCGGAAATAGTTTAGGGGAGGACGTACGCGAAAATGTAAAGAAGTTGGCCTCGTGTTCAATGGAATATCTGCTAGAGCTTTTTGATTGGTGGGTCAGTCATGAGTCAAGGTAGGTAGGTATTTTCGATTCAAGGTAGGTAGGTATTTTCGAGGATCCCAAAAATCAAAGACCTTATCTATACTATAAAATTCCCAAAAAGATTATTTTTTGAGAAAGTCGTATCTGCGTTTTGCTAAGGGGTTGAGTTTAAGTGTTAAGGGTTGGAGCCCGAAAACCGGAGTGGGTATTTTCGAGGAGCCCAAAAATGAGAGACTATTCACACTATAAAATTCCCAAAAAGATTTTTTTTTGACAAAGTCGTATCTGCGTTGTGCTAAGAGGTTGATTTTTAATGCTAAGGGATCGAGCTCAAAAGTCGGAGTGGGCATTTTCGAGGAGCCCAAAAATGAGAGACTCTATTCACACTATAAAATTCCCAAAAAGATTATTTTTTGACAAAGTCGTATCTGCGTTGTGTTAAGGGGTTGATTTTTAATGGTAAGGGTTGGAGCTTAAAAGTCGGAGCGGGTATTTCCGAGGAGCCCAAAAATGAGAGACTATTCAAACTATAGAATTCCCAAAAAGATTATTTTTTGACAACGACGTATCTACGTTGTGCTAAGTGGTTGATTTTTAATGTTAAGGGTTGGAGCTCAAGAATCTGAGTGGGTATTTTCGAGGATCCCAATAATCAGAGACTCTATCCACACTATCACATTCCCAAAAAGATTATTTTTTTGAGAAAGTCGTTTCTGCGTTGTGCTAAGGGGTTGCTTTTTAATGTTAAGGGTTGGAGCTCAAAAATAGGGGAGGGTATTTTCGAGGATTCCAAAAATCAGAGACTATCCACACTATAAAATTCCCAAAAAGATAATTTTTTGACCAAGTCGTATCTGCGTTGTGCTAAGTGGTTGATTTTTAATGTTAAGGGTTGGAGCTCAAGAATCGGAGTGGGTATTTTCGAGGATCCCAAGAATCAGAGACTCTATCCACACTATCAAATTCCCAAAAATATTATTTGTTGAGAAAGTCGTTTCTGCGTTTGCGCTAAGGGGTTATTTTTTAATGTTAAAGGTTTGAGCTCAAAAATCGGGGTGGGTGTTTTCGAGGATCCCAAAAATCAGAGACTATCCACACTATCAAATTCCCAAAAAGATTATTTTTTGAGAAAATCGTTTCTGCGTTTGTGCTAAAGGGTTGATTCTTAATGTTAAGGGTTGAAGCCCAAAAATCGGAGTGGGTATTTTCGAGGAGTCCAAAAATGAGAGACTCTATTCAAACGATAAAATTCCCAAAAAGATTTTTTTTTTGACAACGACGTATTTACGTTGTGCTAAGGGGTTGATTTTTAATGTCAAGGGTTGGAGCCCATAAATCGTAGTGGGTATTTTCAAGGAGCCCAGAAATCAGAGACTATCCACACTGTTAAATTTCCAAAAAGATTATTTTTTGACAAAGTCACCTCTGCGTTGTGCTAAGGGGTTGATTTTTAATGATAAGGTTTGGATCTCAAAAGTTGGAGTGGGTATTTTCGAGGATGCCAAAAGTCAAAGACTTTATCCACACTATAAAATTCCCCAAAAGATTAGTTTTCGAGAAAGTCGTATCTGCGTTGTGCGAAGGGGTTGATTTTTAATTGTAAGGGTTGGAGCTCAAAAGTCAGAGCGGGTATTTTTGAGGATTCCAAAAGTCACAGACTCTATCCACACTATAACATTCACAAAACGATTATTTTTTGAGAAAGTCGTATCTGCGAGGTACCAAGGGATTGATTTTTAATGTTAAGGTTTGGAGCCCAAAAATCGGAGTGGGTATTTTGGAGTAGCCCAGAAATCAGAGACTCTATTCACACTATAAAATTCACAAAAAGATTATTTTTTGAGAAATTCACATCTGCGTTGTGCTAAGGGGTTGATTTCTAATGTTAAAGGTTGGAGCCCATCAATCGTAGTCGGTATTTCCAAGGAGCCCAGAAATCAGACTCTATCCACACTGTTAAATTTCCAATAAGATTATTTTTTAACAAAGTCACATCTGCGTTATGCTAAGGGGTTGATTTTTAATGTTAAGGTTTGGAGCTTAAAAGTCGGAGTGGGTATTTTCGAGGATCCCAAAAATCAAAGACTCTATTCACACTATAAAATTCCCAAAAAGATTATTTTTCGACAAAGTCGTATCTGCGTTGTGCGAAGGCGTTGATTTTTAATGGTAAGGGTTGGAGCTCAAAAGTCGGAGCGGGTATTTTTGAGGATCCGAAAAATCAGAGACTCTATCCACACTATCAAATTCGCAAAAAGATTATTTTTTGAGAAAGTCGTATCTGCGTTTTGCTAAGGGGTTGATTTTTAATGTTAAGGGTTGGAGCTCAAGAATCGGAGTGGGTATTTTCGAGGATCCCAATAATCAGAGACTCTATCCACACTATCAAATTCCCAAAAAGATTATTTTTTTGAGAAAGTCGTTTCTGCGTTGTGCTAAGGGGTTGATTTTTAATGGTAAAGGTTGGAGCTCAAAAGTCGGAGCGTGTATTTTCGAGAAGTCCAAAAATGAGAGACTATTCAAACTATAAAATTCCCAAAAGGATTATTTTTTGACAACGACGTATCTACGTTGTGCTAAGTGGTTGATTTTTAATGTTAAGGGTTGGAGCTCAAGAATGTCTAAGTAATCAGGTTATATCAAGTTTAGAATAACATCAAGATGTACACGTCCCACCCCCCTCCACTTCATAGAATAATACCATACAGATGACGATTTTTAGGATCATATAAAGGATTACATAAATTTCCATCGGAAGCGCGTCGCTACTAAGTTTCATCATGGGTACAATCAACTGCATCAGTAACACCAGAATCCTTGTCGTTTAAAAGTTTGCAGTTATCAGCGCTGATTGTACGGACAATGATTGATCACAATAATATGGGTTAAACGTTTTTACCATCTTACCATCTTGTCAGTTACCCATCCAAGTAAAATAACGTACGGGCGACAACCCAAACGAATATACAAGAAATTACACCCAGCGCTATGTAACTCTAAAAATTCTACCTTTTCCTACGATTGTCTTTTTACACACAATATCACTAAAAAGTGAGCGATTTTAGAAGAAATAAAGCGTGTTTAGAAAGTTTCTATAAGAAACTAAGTTTTTTTTGGACTCATAAGGTAGGGTTTTCCAAATCAGACAGTGAAAACTAGAAATCTGCTCAACCAGAATTGGCGTTGACATTCCACGAAATGGCAAAATAGCGCAAATACAATATTTTCAGAAAACCATCCGCAGACCACTACTTGCCTGAATGAGACAGGTACTTCATTTTGTATTTGGCAAGTTTCACGCTTCTAGCTACTTTTGAAACACTATTACTTCAGAATTCTTGATTTTTTTTGTCTCAAATTTTTTGAGAGAGCGTATCACGTGTTTACGGAAAAGACAAATGTAAACGTCTTTCCGCAGCCATAACGTAAAGCTAGACAATAGGAACAAGAATTACATCGAGGCAGTGGTGCTGAAGAGTTCTGTTAACTTGAAAAACGAGATCTGGGTAATCACACCTATGCCAGCCCTTTCCTTACATACTTCTTTGGGCTCATCAAATGTCTGAACGCCAAACATGAAAGTTTAAACAGATCCATCTGCGTTGAAATGACGAAGCAACTTCGTAAGTGTCTGCAAGGTTGACTTTAGCATACGCGAACGACTAAGTCATAGTAGCTGAAAAATTAGACGTTTAGGGAAATATGATGGAAAGACTAGAGAAGTATTTAGAAGTGAATAAATTGGTTTTGAATGTAGCAAAGTCAGAGGTCTTGGGTTTTTGGCTAACGCATCGTAGGACAATAAGGTAAATGGTCTGGAAATGAAGGAAAAAATTACTGATGAGTTGAGGAGTTTGCAAACCTAGGATTTTTATTTAAGAAGAATGGCAATGCAAGGGATCACGTCAAAAAAATAAATAAAAAACATACATGTTAATTGTGCTGCCCTGGTTTTTACATGAATAATAACACAATATTTTCCAGGAAACCAAAATATATTTCTAACATAATCAACCAACATTACGTTGGTTCACACAGAGGTCCGAAACAATATGCAACGTTCATTTACCTACCGACCCTGCACTTCTGGATTTTCCTTTTACACTACCTGGCCCACTTGTCACATCTCGCCGTCTCGGCCTCCTCCATCACGGATTCTCACAGTATTGGAAACGTATGGAAAATGGATAAAAATTGTTCCAAAAAGACTGCAAGAGAAGAATGAGATTGTCTGAGGCGCTTGAACTGAGTGTTCTATCATATGGAGTGGAGGTATAGGGTAAGAATGAGTATGAGAAGGTCAAAATTTTGCATGACAGATACAATAGGTGAACGCTAGAATTGGACAGATGGGCGCTATTGTGTATGGTTTTGCAGGTGGTAACGAAGATTGCTGAATAGCGAGGGCGAAAGTATAGTGAAAGCTTGCCTAAAAGAAAGAGAAAATGGAAGAGGGGAGGATAATCGAAAAAAAGGCAGAGAAAGGCACTTAAATGAGTGTGGATGTTCAAAATAAAACAAAAGGTGATAGAATGAGATGAGGAAATTTCTAAGCAATACAAAATGAAATGAGAGAATGCCAATATAATGAGAAATATCATTAATCCAAAGCTTCCTCGACAGCTTTATCAAAATTTGAATCTGTGACTTTGAACAATACAATTCTTGTATTTTCGTCATGAACTGCGCAGACAAACTGGTCACGAGAAGCATCATTGAGTTTTTCTAAATAACACCGTATTGGCAGTTATCTTAGCCTTCCGGTAAACCTCGCTGTAGGCTTGTCCTCACCTTGCTTTGCTTTGTTGAATTCTCACCGCTCCATTACAATAGAGAATTTCGGATTATTGTGATCCGACATCAAGTTCATCAAATCTTGATGTGTTTTACGGTTGCAGGCTTGGGTGAAGCAGACAGGTTGCGAGACAGCATGTAAGCTTCTTTGTAAATACTCGTCAAAAGAGTTGCTACGTTCATATTTTCTTCTTTCATTTTCTTCCGCATTGAGTAAGACTCGAGTGTCCTTCGTGAATGCTTTCCAGATGTTAGAATTCAGCGTAAATTTAATTTTCTACTCTATCTGTCATGCTCTTCTAGAACCACTTCCTGAATTATCAGTTGTGTAGAAACTAATTTTACTGTCAGATCCTGTATTACCGGTCTTCTCTAGATCAACTTTATCACTTTTTATCAGATTTTCCGTAAATAATTTCACGACTGTTGTTTCTTCAATTTCTTTTTGCACTAAGTCAACCAGTTTTCTCCAAAAGTCGTCGCGCTCATCGACGTAACTGCACTCAACGACGCGTTTTTTTCAGATCAACAACAAGTTCCGGTTTCAATAAATGTTGCGCATTTCCGAGCTTCAATAACGGCTTCGGAATTTCAATGTTATCACCTTTTTTCGCCGAGATACGCTAACCACTTGTCTGCTGTTGTGCCAAGCCTTGCTTGCCCACACGTCAAGTGTTTGCGCTGAATTTTCCGATCCTGACTTCACGCAGGAAAACTGTCTCACAAATACGCACCTGAGCACTCACCGACTCTACTATATTACGATGTTACAGTGAGACCTCTGAGTGCTCCGACTAGCACGTCATTGCTGGGCACACTTTTTGACTTGCATCCTCGTCGCCAGTTGCTGTGTACAACACACACCGAGGTATGCGCGTCATTAACGATCATGCTACCTTTCTGGCATGATCTTTTACAGCCCGATCATTTTAAGCTTAACAACTAGGAACAATAACTGAATATTAAAGCTTTGAGAGCAATAACACGCTGAATTTTCAATATAATCAACAGCAACATAAGCATTTTGATCCTACAATGGATTGCACACATTATATTCCAGTTAAGCATTTTTTTTTAAGTAATGGTCTTAACGGTTGCGGTTTAGAATTGGTTTAGATGCTCTACTAGAAAACTTCCTGAGATTTGGCGGCGAACGCCAACTGGAATTTCAGTTATTTCTGCTCGATTCAATGCGGTAACTATGCCGCTTTTCATGTTTATTTTCGCCCGCTTCACATTTTGAGTGCTCTTCTCATAAGCATAAATTCCAGCAAGAGCACTATGACTCTCCAACATTGCAAATACGTCACCATTCGATGATGATATAACAATTTGTTCATTGGTTGGCATAGGCTCATAATGTTGCTGTATGCCTAACATTTTTAATTTTTGTTTAAACATAGTCTTAAAATGAGTGTTACAAAATGAAATTGCATTTTAAATTATCCCATGAATTATGAGCAATATTTTTTATCATCGTAAAACTTTTTGAAATTTTTTTTCAGATTTTTTATAAAATTTTGAAATCTTGCTAATGAAAAGATTTTGCTTGAAAATCTTTCGCATTCTTTTTCGAAACTTTAGAAAGTAATTTTAAATCTTTCTTAATGTTTGCTGATTTTCTCTTAAAATTTATTTTCAAAATAAAATTACAGTTTAAATTTTCCCAGGAATTTTAAGAAGGTTTTTTTATTTTCTTGAAGCCTTTTAAACTTCTCAAAAACTTTCGACATTTTTTCGAAATCTTTGAAAATTTACATTTTGTTTTAAATTTTTGGAAATATTTTCAAATTTCAAATTTTTTAAAAAGTTATTTGCAAAAGTTTTAAACCTTCTAAATTTTTTGAAAAATTATTAAAATTTCTCCAAAAGAGTTCTTAAAATTATGAAAAATTACAAAAATTGCCTTAAAATCTTCTAGAATCTGTCTTGACGATTTTATAAGTCCTTTGTAATCTTTTAAAATCTGTTATTATCTTTTAAAATGTTTTCAAATATTCTATTAAAATTAATTTTTCAAAATAAAAAATCAGTTCAAATATTCTCATGAATTCTAAAAAAATTTGTCTATTATCGTGAATCCTTTCAAAATTCTTAAGAAGCTTCAACATTTTTTTCCAAATATCTAAAAATGTACATTTTTGAAAACTTTTAAATATTTTTAACTTTCCAATTAATTTTGAATATTTTTAAAATTTGGAAATGGCTTAAACTCACTCGCATTTTTTGTAAATCTTTGTAATCTTTCTAATTGAAACACTTTGCTCAAAAATATTTTCCATTCTTTTTCGAAATTTTATAAAATAATTCAAAGTCGTTTGAAATCTATGCCAATTTTCTCTTAAAATTTATTTTGATAATAAAAAATCAGTTTGCGTTTTCCCAAGAATTTTAGGAAATTTTTTTATTATCTTGAAATATGTTTTAAACTGACGCGAATTATTATCAAAGTTTTGAAAATTTTTTGGAAATTAGGCATCTTTTTCGAAATTAGTAGAAATCTTTTGAAATCATTTTAAATTTTCTTTAATAATGTATTTTCAAGATTTTTGAAATTTCTCTTTCTTTCAAACTTTTTGGAGACCTTCGAAATTTTTTCAAAATCTTCAAAAATTTGCATTTTGAAAAATAATTTTGGAAATATTTTCATATTTCAAATAGTTTTTGCTAACAATTTCGAAAACTTTTTAACCTTCTGAATATCTTTTTAAATTATTTGAATTATTCCAAACTTGTTTTTAAATTCTGCAAAATTAGAAAAATTGTATTCAAATCTTCCAGATACTGTTATGACAATTTTGAAAATCTTTTGAAATATTTTAAAATCTTTTCAAATATTCTATTAAAATCAATGTTACAATATAAAATATGATTTTAAATTTTCCCGTGAATTTTAAGAAATTTTTTTTATTATTATGAAACAGTTCAAAATCCTTAGAAACTTAAAAACTTTTATTTCTAAATATTCAAAAATGTACACTTTTTAACTGTCTAAAAATGTTTGAAATTGTTTAATTAATTTTCAATATTTTTTAAACCTCTAAATACCTCTGAAACTTATTTTATTTATTTATACCCGGAAAACCTGGAAATGTCAGAAATTTTTTTTTAAAGTCGGGGAATTTTGTTGAGAGCGTGCTCAATTGAAAAAATTGAAATATAAAATTGAATAATAATGATTATTTATAAAAGCAGCTCTACATTACTGCAGTTAACTACATTGTTGAAAATTCGTTTTTTTTTCGTTTGAAATTAATTGTTTAAACTAAAAATTTAACTGTTACATTTTGGGTTAAAAATTGATCGTTTTTGTTTGAATATTCGTTCTTTTTGGTAAAAAATTAATTTCCGTTGAAAATTCATCTTTTTCGTTCAAAATTTCACAATTTGTTAGCCATTTTTTCTCTCGACTGAAAAAATCTTCATTAATTAAAAATTCAACTCATGTTGAAAACTCGTATTTTTTTAATTCAAGAGATTTTGATTAAAAATTTTAATCTTTTTTGGTTGACATATCAAATACTACATTTTTCGTTCAGAATTCATATTTTTTGGAATAAAAATTAAATTACTTTGTTCAAAGTTAAACTTTTTTGTCAAAACTTAATTTTTTTGGTTAGAGATTCATAATTTTAATTCAGATTTCATCTCCTTGGCTGGTAAATGAGATATTTTGTTGAAAATTCGTTTTTCCTTTGGTTGAACATTGATTTTTTTCACCGAAAATTTTACTATTCCAATTGAAACTTTAACAATTTGGTTGCAATTTTGCTCGTTTTTAAACATTTTCTTCATTTTTTATTTGAAATTTAACTATTACAGATAAAGATTTATAATTTTAGTTCAAAATTCATCACTTTCTTTGAAAATGTATCTATTGCTTTCAAAAATACTTTTTTTTTGGTTTAATATTTTTCATTTTTAGTCGAAAATCCGTTAATTTTGATGAAAATTAATTTTTTTGTAGAAGTTAATCTTCTTGGTCGAAAATTCATAATTTTCCTCAAGAATTCATCTTTTTTTTTAATGTAACTATTGCTTTTGAAATTACTTTTTTCTTTGGTTGAAAGCTTTTTTTTACTGAAAAAGTAACTTTTCCAATGCAATATTTTATCATTTTAATTGGACATATGTTTCTTTGAGTGAACATTAATTTTTTTGACTGCAAATTTAACTATTCAATTTTTGGTTGAAAATTCATCTTTTTTCGTAGAAGTTAATCTTCTTAGTTGGAAATTTATCTTTTTAATTTCGAAGTTCAACTATTTGATTGAAAATTTTTCTTTTTTAGTTGAAAATTCAACTATTACGTTAAAAATACATGCCTTTTATTGAAAAATCGACTTTTGGTTGAAAATTTATCTTCATTAGTTGAAAATTCATGCATTTTGATGAAAATTCATATTTTTTGGTAAAAATTAATCTTCTTTGTTGAAAATTAATCTTTTTAGTTGAAAATTCATCTTTTATGTTTGAAATTAGACTATTTCAGCTCAAGATTCATCATTTCATTGGAAAAGTCATCAGTTCTGTTGAAAATCAATTTTTGTCACTGATAATTTAACTATTCCATTTTTGGTTGAAAATTAACCTTTTTAAGTTCAAAATTCAACTATTTGATTGCAAATTTTTCTTTTTTAGTTGAAAATTCCACTATTTCGTTAAAAATGCATGCCTTTTATTGAAAAATCGACTTTTGGTTGAAAATTTATCTTTGTTAGTTGAAAGTTCATGCATTTTGATGAAAATTCATATTTTTTGGTAGAAATTAATCTTCTTTGTTGAAAATTAATGTTTTGAGTTGAAAATTCATCTTTTATGTTTAAAATTAATCTATTTCAGCTCAAGATTCATCATTTCATTGGAAAAGTCATCAGTTTTGTTGAAAATCAATTTTTGTCACTGATAATTTAACTATTCCATTTTTGGTTGAAAATTAACCTTTTTAAGTTCAAAACTTTTCAGAATTTTAACACAATTTTTGAAAAATTCTAATAATTTTATAAGACATTTAGAAGATTTTAAAGTTTTGGAAATAGTTAAAAAAGTAATTTGAAAATATTTCAAAAAATTTGCAACAAAATGTAAAGTTTTGAAGATTTCGAAAGAAGTTTCAAAGCTTTTTAAGAAGTGTAAAAGGCTTTTTAATTTTTAAAAGGTTTCACGATAATAAAAAATATTTCTCATAATTCATGGGATAATTTAAACGGATTTTTTATCTTGAAAAATTAATTTTAAGATAATATTAATTGAAAATTTTAAGATTTCAAAAGATTTCCAAAATTGTAAAAATAGCAGCTGGAAGCTTTGAATGCAAGTTTTTTGAAGTTTCAGAAGGTTTAAAAGTTTTTAAAATGGTTGAAAAATGGTTTAAAGTTTGAAAAGACATCCAAAGATTTTAAACAAAACGTAAATTTTTGAAGATTTCAAAAAAAAATTTCGAAGCTTTTTAAGAATTTTGAGAAGTTTCAAAAAAATATAAAAATTTCTTGAGATTCCTGGGAAAATTCCTAATTACTTTTTATTTTGAAAAATCAATTTTTAAAGAAACTTTGAAAAAGTTTTAAAATATTTCAAAATATTATTATAATTTCAAAAAATTTCGAAAATATCTGGAAGATTTAAGGTCAATTTTTTTAATTTTGAAAGATTTTTCAAATTTTTAGGAATATTTCGAATTAATTTGAAAGTTAATTATATCTTCGAAACTTCTAAAAGTCCTAAATATCTTTCAAATTGACTCGAATTTTTCAAAAAAAATTTCAAGATCCTGAAAAATAAAAAATATATACTTTTTCGACATATCTGAAAGCTTCAAAAAAATTTTTTCAAGAATCTTAGGAAAATTATATATTTATTTAAATTTAAAACCAAATCAAGAAATAAACTTACAGAAGAAATGTTTTGTAGAGATGTTTCTTTTGTATTTTAAATTATTTATCCCCCAAAAATAATAATGTGGGGGAATTTTTTTTTCTTTCATTACTGAAAAATCTTTTTCAACATAAAATTTGAACTATTTTATTGCAAATTCGTCTCTTTGGATTGAAAATTAATCTGTTTTTTTAGGATTCCTCTATTTTGTTGAAAATTAGTGTTTCCCGGTTAAAAATGAAACTGACTGAAAATTAATCTCTTCTAGTCGAGGATTTAACTACTTTGTTAAAAATTCATTTACTTTTTTACTAAAAATTCATTATTTTAAAAATGCACCTCTTTCATTAAAACTGTATTTTTTTGGATTACAATGTAACTGGTAAAAATTAATCTTATTGTTGGGAATTCAGCTATTTTGTTAAAAAAAAAAATTTTCATGAATTAAACTATTTTTTTATTAAAAATAACATCTTTTTTGGTTGAGACATATTCCGTATAATTAAAATTTATATTTTACATAAGCGTAAGTAACTTTATTGTCAAATATCAATCAAAAGTTGTATTTTTGCAGCTGGTGAAAAATGACCATTTTTCAATATTTTCATTGCATTACTTCAATTGAAATAATTATTTTTGAAAACGAAAAATTACTCAAAAATATACATTTTTTAAAAAAAATGGAAGAATTACATTTTCCGTCGAAATAATTAACTTTCAACCAAGAAAAGGGGAATCTTCAACAATATAGTTAAATTTTCAGCCAAAGTGATGAATCTTCGATTAAAATAATGAATTCTCAACAAAAAGTGTAATAGTTGATATTTCCAACAAAAAATATTTAAATTTTCAATCAAAAACCGTTGAATTAAACAAAAAAATATGCATTTTTGACAAAAAGGTTGAATTTACAATCCAAGTATATGCATTATTGATCAAAATAATTGAATTTTCAACATAAGAAAATCAATTTTGTAACAAAAATGGAAGAGCCACATTCTCAGTAAAAAAAATCATTCCCAATAAAATAAAATTAAAATAATGAATCTTTAATAAACAAAAGAGAATGAATTTTTAACCCAATAATTGAATTTTCAACCCAAAAGATGATTTTTTTATTCAAAAAATACAAATTTTCAACAAAATAAATTAATTTCAAAATTAAACAGATAAATTTTTAACTAAGAATATTAAGTGTCTATCAAAAAAGACAAATTTTCGACAATAAATGAAAGAGTTAAATTTTCAGTTGAAAAAAATTAATTTTTAATAAAAAAAAATTTATTTTCAAAAAGAAATGAATTTTCAACCAAAAAAATTAATGTCCTACGAAAAAGCATGAATTTTTAACGAAATAATAAATTTTACGACAAATCAACCTTCTAGTTAAATTTTCAACCAAAAAGGTGAATTAGTTACCAAGAAAATTAATATTCTACCAGAAAAAAAAATTTCAACAAAATACATAAATTTTCAACCAAAAACAATTTTGCCGTCAATAATAAAAATAGTTTCATCAAAAAATGTTGAATTTTCAAGCTGAAAGAAAAATATTTTACCAAAAAGGTTGAATTCATAACCGAAAAAAATGCATTTTCTACCAAAGTAATTGAATTTTCAACCCAAAAAATATGAGTTTTTAACAAAATAAGTGAATTCTCAACCAAAAAAGATCAATTTTCTAGCAAAAATAGAATTGCTACACTTTCAGTCAAAAAAGTCATTTTTAACAAACAAAAAAAAACGAATTAAAAAAAAAAGTTATAATTGTAAGGACAGAAATGTATTTTCAACTAAAAGGATGAATCTTCAACTAAAAAAAATGAACTTTTAAACAAAAGTTGAATTTTTAACCCAAAAGTTGAATTATTTACCAAAAAAGACGATTTTTCAACAAAATAAATTTTTAACGAAATAGGTACATTTTCGACAAGAAATACAATACCTAAATTTTTAGCTAAAAACCCATTTTTCAATAAAAAAAAAAACTAATTTTCAACTAAAGTAATGAGTTTAAACAATAAAAAGATTAATTTTCTACCAAAAAACAAGAATTTTTAACAAAATAACAAAATTTTTAATCAAGTTTGAAATTTTTAAAGGAATATTCGACCTAATAGTTAAATTTTCGACCAGAGAAATAAATTTTCAACCAAAAAGATTAATTTTCTACCGAAAAAGATTAAGCTTGACCAAAACTCATGAATTTTCAACAAAATACAGAAATTTTGAATTTTGAAAGCAACAAAATAGTTTAATTTTGAACCAAAAAAGGTTTTTCGATCGCTATTCACGAATAGCGAAAATATTAAATATTCAATCAGATCTTTGTATAGAAAAATCCTGGAACCAATGAAAAATTGACAGCTGTAAATTTTGATTTTTAAAATTATTACTTGAATGTAAATAATGCAATAAAAATATAGAACAATGTTTATTTTTCATTTATTGTAAAAATACCGTTTTGACCTATGTCATATATAAATTGAAATACTTTTGTATGCTTCTGTCTTGATTAAATTATTAAATATATTATATTATTATATTTATTAAAAATATATATAACATATATATAAATAATATTCATTCTGTTGATGCATATTGTTCATATATTGTCCCATAAGAGTAATTTATACTAAAACACATACATTCTCTCTGTAGCTCAGTGGTTAGAGCACCTGACCAGAAATCAGTTGACCTGGTGTTCGAATCCCAGCGGAGTGAAAGAAGATCTTTTTTCTGAATAGAATTTAATTAAAAATGTTTATGCTCCATCTTGTCTGAAATGGCGTTAAAATATTTTCTGTATAGGAGAATATAACCTTGGTCCATATGGTAGATTTCCATTTTATGTGTGGATTTCTCTTCTCGATTCGTTACCTTTTCCGATGATCATATAGATTTCTATTGAAAATTGATTTTTTTTAACTGAAAATTTACCTTTTTTATTTATTGTTGAAAATTTACGTTTTTATTTATAAAAATTTATTTTCATTCCTGTATTATATTTTTCCACTGTCTTTAAAAAACTTCGCCTCTTTCTATCTCTAGTTAAAAAGTTCACTATTATATTTTCGGTTCAGAATTCTTTTTTGGTTCATATATTTTCTATTTGATTAAAAATTCATATATTGTAAAATAAGTTTGATTTTTCTGTTTAAAATTAAACTATTTGGTTTAAAATTAATTTTGGTGTGTTAAAGATTCATCATTCTGGCTGAAACGTCATCTCTTTGGTTAAAAATTTATATTTTTTGTTGAAAACTTCACTATTTGGTTGAAAATGCATATATTGTGATATAAGTTTAATTTTTTTGGATTAAAACACATATGTGTGGTTGAAAATTAATCTTATTGTTTCGCGATGGAACTATTTTGTTTAAAACTCGTCTTTTTTGTTTTAAAGGGAAATATTTGGTTCAAAATTAAACTAATGGTTAAACTTGGTTTAAAATTAATTTTTTTTTTAATCAAATATTAATCATTTGGAATCATTTTTGTGGAAGATTCCTCATTATAGTTGAAAATTAATTTTGCTGTTGTTGAAAATGTAACTATTTTGTTTAAAATTCAACTGTTTGGGGGGAAAACTAATCCTTTTGGTTAAAGATTTATCTCTTTTGTTGAAAAATTATCTATTTTGTGAAAATTTCACTTTTTTGAAAATGAAAAATGAAAATTTTTGGTTGCAAATTAATCTGTTCTGGTTGAAGATTCAACTATTTAGTATAGATTTACCTATTTTATTTTTTGTTGAAAAATTAGGTTTTTTTTGTTGTTAAAATTTTTTTTTTCTTGTTCGAATTTGACTTTTTAATTGAAAAATCAAATCTTTTTTGGTTCAAATATAAACTTTTACATTTTTTGTTGAGAAGTCATCTGTTTGGTTAAAAATTCAACTACTTGTCTAGAATTTAAACTTAATTTATTTACCCTGCATTTCTATTTCTGTTTCTTTATTTTGCAGATTCATAATATATTGTTTAGTTATTATATTTTTTAATTATCTAAAATTATTTTTTATTGTAAAAATTATAATTATTTTTAATTATGTTTTTAGTTACAAATCTTATTACATGGTGGAAAATTCCAAAATTTTGGTAGAAAATTAACTTTTTCCTGATAAATCATCTCTCTAATTGAAAATTCAACTATTTTGTTAAAAATTCGGTTATTTTGTTTGTTTGAAATGTAATTTTCAAACTGAAAATGTAATTTTTTATTTTTGGTAAAATTGATCTCCTTGGTTTGAAAGTTTGCCTTTTTTGGTTAAGGATGCAAATGTTTGTTGGAAAATAAACTTTTTTGTTGAAAATTCATATTTTTGGGTTGAAAATTCAATTGTTTCACATAAAAGTCTGTTTTTTGGTTTTAAAGTTGAATCATTAGATGACACTTTATTTTCGTTACTGAAGAATCTTTATTTGTTGATAGATCGTGTTTTTAATTGGAAAATTCATCATTTTAGTTAAGAATGTATCTACGAAGGTAGAAAATTCAAGTTTTTGGTTACTAAATTCAATTATTTTATGGAAAATTGTATTTTTTTTTTAAATTCGAGCATTTTGATCAAGCCATAATTTTTGGCCGAAAAAATAACTGTTATGTTGATTATTCGACTATCTGGAAAGAAAAATCGTCCTTTTAGATTGAAAATTCACCCTTTTTTGCGAATTTAACAATCTTCTAAAAACTTGATTAGTTGGTTAAAAATTCAACTGTTTATGGTTCAAGTTTATTCTTCTTCTTTAAAAATTAATTTTTTGGGTTAAAATTTCTACAATTTGGTTAAAGATTCAACTATTTTGTTGAGAATGTGACTGTTTTATTAAAAATACATCTTTTTTTATCGAAATGGATTTTTAAATGTATACGATTGAAGTTTATTATTTTTTGTGTGAAAGTTCAACAATTTGGTTGAAAATCCAACCAATTTGTTCAAAATTTAATTATTTTTTTGAAAATTCAAGTATCTTGCTTAAAACTCATCCTTTTTTGGTCGAAAATTCAATCGATTTGTTGAAAATTCGTCTATTCGGACAAAAAATTCGTCCTTTTGTATTGAAAATTTGTTGTTTTTGTTGAAAATGATAAAATCGACGATTTGGTTAAAAATTCAAATCTTTGTCTTATAAATTCAATTGAAATATTTCGGGTTGGAAATTTTTCTTCTTGGATAATTAAACTATTTCAGTAGAAAATTAACTTTCAATTGAAAGTTTACCTCGTTGATTGATAATTTACCTATTTTGTTGAAAATTCATTTTTTTTTGCTTAAAATTATCATTTTTTAATTAATAATGTAACTTTTCTATTCTTGGTTGAAAATCCATATTTTTAAATTGAAAATTGGTCTTTCTTGGCAGAAAAACATATTAACTGGCTTTGAAATTTCCTTTCTTTTTGTTATCAAAATGCAACTGTTTGTTTAAAAATAAACTTTTTTTATTGAACATTTCGTTCGGAATATTACCTATTAAATTTTTTGTTGAAACTTTGTCCTTTTTTGAAAATTAAACTTTTTGGGTTGAACATGAAACTATTTTATAAATAATTAGTTTTTTTAACTTGAAAATTTATCTATTTTGTTGAAAATTTAACTATTATGTTGACAATTCCTTTCTTTGTTAACATTTTTTTGTTCAACTGAAAATTTTACTATTCCATTTTTTATTATAAATTTGTCCTTTTTAGTTGAGAAATTACCTATTTGGTTGAAAGTTAAACTACTTCGTTAAAAAGTTTTTTTATTGGTTGAAGATTTAACTATTTTGTTAAAAATTCTTTTATTTTGGTTGTCAATTAATTTTCTGAACCGAAAATTTAACCATTCCATTTTTGGTTACAAAATGATCTTTTTTAGTTGAAAATTCATGTATTTTGTTGAAAATTTGTCTTTTTGTTGTTGAAAAATTAACTTTTGAACTGAAAATTCAACTCTTCCATTTTTAGTTGAAAATTAAAAATTAACTTTTTTGGTTGAAGATTCTTCATTTCAGTTGAAACTGGTTTGGTTGAAAATTTAACTATTTTGTTGAAGATTTAACTATTATGTTGACAATTCGTTTTTTTGTTGAACATTTTTTTTTTGTTCACCTGAAAATTTTACTATTCCATTTTTTATTATTTTGAGAAATTACCTATTTATTTATTTTATTGGTTGAAGATTTAACTATTTTGTTAAAAATTGTTTTATTTTGGTTGCCAATTAATTTTTATCAATATTGCTGGCTGAGACGATATAATGTAAATGAAAAAATATTTGTGTGTGTGAAAGTTAGTTTATTCTTTTATTAATGAAGCCTTGGCAGAGAGAAGGTTCGATCAGAAAACAAACTCTTGAAGTAATCGTCGAAAATAACGTTCAATTTTTATTGATAAAATTCTTTATTTGATTAGAATATTAGTTCATTTTCACTCAACAATCACAGAAAAACGCTAGTGTTAAATTTGTTAAAGCTCGAATGACAACGGTCTCAAGATGAAAATTTTTAGTCTCATATTTCCACTCTTGAACAAACAGTAATCAGCAAATTGATTACAATAATATATACATAATGGACAATGGTTTGATTTCCTGATAATAAAACCCTAAAAAATATAAAAATTTAATCTAACAAAGCGATGGTGTGATATTGTTGACTCTATTAACACAATGAAAAGATCATACTGTGAAACTCTAAATACGACGTAGGGTGTCTCTCATTCAAAAACATTGCCTTCCAATTGGTTGAACGAAGTTGAAAAAGAAAATATTCTTTTACAATGTTAAAATGATAAGGAATCAATGGCCTCCAAATGAATTACAATCATTCAGGTTCTTCAAGCCCTACCACTCAACAGAGTACATTTTTTTAATTTTTCATAGAAACTTACAATTATATAACAAACTTTGTGAAAATAATTTGCCTTCAATCAGAATATACAGTTTCCTTTTCGAAATTCCTTTACCAGAGCGTTGAAGATGACCTGCACAAGTTTATGTCCAGAAACACGTCCAGGATCCTCCGAGGTTCCTGCACAGGAATTTTCAGCTGACCATCCTGATGAAGAATTATTACAAAAAAAAACAAACAAAAAAAAACTATTTTCACGAGAATCTACAAATAAATACAACGAATTACAACAAAAATTACAGGAAAGTACAACTACAGGAATTTACAGGTTATGCAGCCAAAAAGTTTTTCCTTTTCGAACTAGGATGATAAATGTTCAAAATATTGCAATAAAATAATTTTAAACTAAGATGTTTACATGATCACCATTGCAGAAAAAACTTATATGATTGAACTTTCAGAGAATGGTAAAATATCAAAAGAAAATAACGAATAATCGTTATTAAACAGCAAAAAACCTCACGTTTGAAGTTTTTTTTACATTCTGATCCTGTGATGAGAATGTATTAGATTTGTGTAAAATTTGACCCCCCCCCGTTTTTGTCAAATGCTCACGTTATAAGACCTTCTGAACCCAAAAAAAAGGTTTCCACAAAATGTCTGTCTGTTTGTCTGTCTGTCAGTCTGTCTGTTTGTCTGTATATTTTAACTTTGTTATCAGGATGACACTTGAAAGAATAAACGTATTCGATTGGTCTTTGGTATACTCTTTGAGTATCCTAAAATGAAGGTCAAGTTTGTTATTCAGCCATTTTGGATAAGAATTCAAAAAGTGAGCACATTTTGATAATTTTTTAAAACACTTGTTTTATATTAAAAAATTCTATGGACGGATATTAATAGTAATCAAAAAGGAGAACAGAATATTCTCATGACTTTTCTTGATAGAAGAAAAATAACTGGAGCTATAGCATTTGAAAAATTCCAAAAAACAAACGAAAATTAATATATAAAGCCAAACAACGCACGATATGGAAAAAAAGTCAAAAGAAGAAAAATGCTTTTCTTCGAAAAATATTGTTATATATGGTTATAAGAAAACAAAAATTGTGCACTCAAAAAAGATTTACAAATTTGTTGAAAGCCACTTTTTGATGGGACGCATAGTTTTTGTTTGATCTGTAAAAAACTAATTTAAGGATAAAATAAATTACATTTTTAGACAGACGACACGAACCACGAAAAAAATTATGAACAAAAGTTGTTCAAACAGAAAAGAGCTACAAATTTTTCATGAATCATTTTTTGATAGGATGCGTAATTTTTCTTCCAATCGTGAAAAATAACATTAACAATACAAATTTTTTTCGGAAAAACGATGCAAGTTACGAAAAAAGATGAATGGACAAAAGTTTTTCCAGCAAAAAAGATCTACAAATTGGTTGTAAACTTTATTTATAAAAATACGTCTAAACTAAAAAAATTAACTTTCTGGAAAAACGATATACGCTTCTGGAAAAAGTTCTGGAAATCTTGGAGAATTTTTCAAGAGCAAACAATTATTGTTACTTTTTCCAGAAATTTCGATCCAAAATTTTTATGAATTTAAAACCTGTCAAAATGCCTATAAAACTTATAAATTTTGTTTTGGAAGTCTTTGAAAATCTACATTGTCTTTTATATGGTTCGAAATCTTTTCGCGTTTTAAATTATTTTGGAATCTTTCCAAAACTTCTGCATATATTTTCAACTTACTTGAATATTTTTCAATTAATAATTGCTCAATTGTCATTTATTATTTCAATTTTTTTATCTTTTTCATTCATTTCTCTTCTGTTCTGCGATACGTGGGCATTGTCATTCCTTTCATTCGTGTCAACCACACTAGACGTGTTTATAAAAACTTTCAGTCAATATTTGTTAAATTGGGAAAATGAAAAAGGAAAACAGCAGATCGTCGTCATCCTTTATATCTTCCAGTTCATCAGAAGATGAAATCCATAGATCCAAAAAGGGTAAAAAGCTTTTCATTAGAATTGAGAAGCTGGAGAAAGATGCAAAGAAAGGGCGAGGCTGCACAGAATGTCTGGGTCTGATTAGTTGATGTTAGAATCATTCAATCCAGGCAAACTTGTTTCTCTTTAATGTGTAAATATTTTCCTTGTAACATTTTTTGGGCTCAAAGCTGTGAAATTTTTGCATGAGTCAATTTTCGGGCTCTAACCTGAATATAGTCAATAAGTATCTCGATTCAACATAAGATGGCATCGTACATTGCAAGTAAGCGCATGTAAAATCACTCAAGATGACCTACACTGTTTTTGAGACATTGTTCTCAATTGTGAGCCCTAGCTCGATAGAAATCATTGGTCTAACCAAAAAATGATTTCTCATAAGATCTCGTTCTTAACGCAAGATATAACCCGTCGGAATGCAAATGTCCTAAACTAAACATAATTCTGCATGTTCTAATAAGATTAACTTTGGGCTCTAGCCCAGTATGAATATTTGGTCTAACCAAAAAATGTTTTTGTTTTGAGACCTCATTCTTAATACGAGATGTAACCTGTCAGAAGGTGATGGTCCTAACCTAAACATTCTGCATAAGTCGATGAGCTCAAATATGGGCTCTAACCCAGTAAAAATATTTCATCTAACCAACATTATTTCTTGTAAGATATTGTTCTTAATAGGAACTCTAATTCTTTAGAATTCATTGGCCCAAACCTTAAAAAAAAGAAAAAGAAATTACGATGAGCCAATTGTTTGAAAATAAAAAGAATTTTATATGTTGCCGGGCCAATAGTGCTAACCTGAAAAGAACTTCAAATTTGATGAGCTTTAAGCTATCTGTATTTTTCTAGTCAGAAAAATTAATTTTTTCCTATTGCCCTGATGCAGGTTCTTCTTCATCCTGGTTTGATAATGATCTCACCGGCGGGGCAGATTCGAGCCAGACATTTGAACTTTGAAGATACGTTTTTCCTCCAGATAAACCAATTCGATTGAGAAACCTATTTGGTCACCTTATTCCCATGCCGACAGAAGAACAAATTGTATTATCAACATCAAATGGTGACGTCTGTGCAATATGGGAAAGATCATCAAACAGAAGCAATTATTTTCGTGCAATATATAAACCTGTTCGTTCGGGGTCAAGACGGGTGAAAATAAACATACACAGCAGCGTGGTTGAAGAGTTGACCCCAGAAGAAATTGCAAAATGTATAGTAGGCGCGAAAAACAGAGTCAATAAGTATTATAAAATATTACGTGTACAACGGTAACTTTGCGATTTTGAATTCCCTTTTCAGGATATCCCCTGGACCGGGAAATGAAGAAAACCCGAAAAAAAGGCGAACTTTTTCGAGACCAGAAAGAAACGGCAAATGACAGTGTATTTCCTTTTGTCTGGGAATTTTATATATTTTTCTACGAAAGATCTATCCAATCACTTGAAAGATCACTAATCATGTCTCTGTAAAAATGATGTTTTCTACAATTTCAGAAATCAGAAAAAAAACATGATCAGTAATTACCTATGAAAGAAAAAACATGATTCATTACGAAAAAAAGCTTAAAATTTATGAAAAATAATTATTTTGTGAACAGTTTGAGTATGTTGTTCATCGAATTTTTCCTTACGGTCTCTTTTTATTAATTTCAAAAAAATATTTCAATATCAAAAAATATTTCTCACAAATATGCTGTTTCCAGTTTAAAACGATAAGTAAATAATCTGCAAATACAGTTAACTTTAAAAAAAAATGCACTTTGTAAATAATTTTTTGAACCATTTCAATAACAATGAAATTTATTTTAAAAATTGAAAACAGTAGAGTTGTAGAGAATGTTTTCTACCAAAAATGTAGCCATCCTTTATTAAATTTCAACTTATTTGTAAAAATGTATAGGAAGCGATATCAAGATAAAATTCAGTTGCGAAAACAATTATCAGAATACATGTTTTTTGCAAGTTTTATAATTTTTTTATTGAAAGCAAAGTTTTTCTTTTGAAATTACATCATCAGTAGTCTAATTTTATCCAGAAGTACGCTAGACACAAAAAAACGTTATACAACAAAGTGGTTTCTGTTTAAGATATATACAAAAGTTCGTCATCTTGCATAATACGTAACTAATAAAAAATTTACAATCAGACTTCAAAATCAGACTTCAAAATAATTTTTTGGCGCCAAATTTGAAAAATTATTTGATTTGATTCGAAATGAAATTTTAGGACTATATGAAACTTTATGAAATTTTGTGGAAATTTTTGGGAACTTGGAAAATGTTAAAATTTTCTCATAGACTGCTAAGCTGCAGAAGGCGGATGCAACACAAACCAACCATGACTGTTCGGGTTCTACTTTTGTTTTTTTACTCCTTTTTGCTTCATGAACATTTTCTCGTCTTTATTTAAACAAAAGAAAAACGCATCACGTATTATTTGCACGACCCCTGAACTAAATATTTTGGGTATGAATTTTACTAACAAAATACTTTTATCGCATCAAATTGGTAATTGAGTGTATACTTTAAACAATAAATACTACAAACAATAGAGTAGCCTTGGACTGGATTGAAACTTTTTTTGACGAAAGGCATGCTTCCGGAAAAGTTTTAGGATATGAATTACAGTTCATTTCAACGTAATATTTATTTCAGTAAAACATTAACCATTTTTTAACATTAAAAGTGCCTTATGTGTGAAAAAATCATTGCAAATAATAAAGTTGGCCTGATTGTACTTGCGATTAAGCTGCAAGGGAATTATTGTTTATTATTTTAAATAATTAATACGTTAGGCCTCATTATTATTATTTACGCATTTAATAAATATTAAATATGAATTTGATAAATCATTTATGTTAGAATTTGATGTTCTGGAATATTAAAAATATATTACATAGATTCATTATGAAATTATAATAAAGATAAGTTCATTATAACTTTACTATATATTCCAATTAGAAGTAAACGTTTTTTAAACATTTCATAAGTAGAGATCATTGTTAAGTATACAGTTCGCATATACTAAGATTTCAATCATGTTGATTTATTATTATTTATTATCATACATATGGAAAACAGTACATTCAATAATTATTTGAGCATGTATGCAATTAAGTTTTGTGATATCATTAATTTTTTGTTTTAAAAATATTATTTTCTTAATTCACTTCTGTGATTCAAATAAGTTTTGTCGACACCGGTAACCATTTTTTTACCGCAACTGAGACAGAAATGTCTTCAAAGCTGTTGTTTTTCTTTTTTATTGTAATATAATTTACAGAATTTTTTTTATAATACCAACTTTCAGCGAAATTTTTGTTCCGTCAGTATCACAAATAGAGCAGGTATATTTTTTCAAACAAAAATTATCAGGTTTAACCTATTCCTTTGTATAGCTTTTCCGTGTTCTTAGAGTTTTACGAAAATTTTATTAATTTTCAGATTCTGCAAACGTCATTTACTTAAAAAATGTATTCTATCACAGCAAGTTTGTTCTAATTATGACGAATAAACTCAAAAAATTCCGAGTTCTTGATCACCACTAAACAATTTATAATTTCCAAACTTTACCTTTTTATCTCAATCAATACATTCTATTACTAATAATATGTGGAATATATGTATCGTTAATATCATTTTGCACGGAGAAACTCAAATGATTTTGTGACAAATAGGATTCAGATAAAAAATTTATAATATCTGACGTCATCATATTTTCATTGTATATGTACGTAGTTATCGACAATGATTAACCTCTCATCTGAATTTAATTAAACAGAATAGTACTATATATCTCTAAGACAATATTTGTTTTGAAGTATAAAAATAGCACAACTTACAAAATTTGCTTACATGTCCTTACTATGAAATCCCACTAAATTCCATTATATCCATTGAAATTTTCAAAAATAATATCTTTTTCAATTCATTGAAATCTCGTGATTTCCAGCTATATCATTAATATTTCATAAAATCCCATTAAATCTTCAAAAATATCTTTGATAGGATTTCATGAGAGTACCTTGAAATCATTCGAAATGAGATAACATTTTTTTTAAATTTCTCTTATTGCATGGAAATGCTTTGAAATTCCCTTAAAATATTGAAATCATAAAGAATCTTTTCAGATATTAGGAATTTTAATGAAATTTTTTCAAATCCGTTGAAGTACTTTAAAATTCCGTGAAAGCATACGAACTTTTTTGATATGACGAGGAATCGCTTGCAATACTTGATATCAAGTGTAATTTTTAGAATCCTTCAAAATATCTTAAAATCCTGTAATATCTGTCGAAGTTATGTTAAAAAAATATATATTCCTTAGAATTTCTTGTAATCTATTGTTACGTTTTGCGCTTTATTTGTTATTATAGTTAATACTATTTTCTGAAATACTGTAATGATATTTTTTTTGAGTCTCTCACTTGGCGAAATGTTTAAAGTTTTATTTGGGTTTCCCGAAGGCGGAATTCTCAAACCCCTCCGTCTTCAATATGCTTTATGCCAGGAATCGGAAAAATGTGTAGATTCCAAATATGATATTTTCAAATCGCTAATTGCAAAATATATATTTTTTAACTTCTTGATTCGTGATTTCTCTAGCTCTAAAAATGTTTTGAAACTTTACAAAAAATTATATATACCTTGCATTTTGATTTAGACCTTTTGTAACTCGACATAAAATGCTCTTCTTATATTCTTGGTAAGCAGACTTTTAAACTTTCACCATGACTTCAAATATGCTTAACAACTGTTATATGAAGATCTAGTTTTTAATGGTTGTTATGCTCTTCTAAATATATAGTGTGCCTGACGAGGGTAACGGTTCATTACAGAAACGGCGCAAGATAATAATAATTTTCATCAAATAAAAGTTTCGATGTATCGCTTGAGAATTGGACAAATATGATTTCATTATTTTCTTAATCCTCAACAAAATTTTATGCATCATTCTCGGACGTGAAGAAGCTTAGATTCCAACATTTGTCCATAATGTATATCTTATATCAACTTTTTTAGACTACTACTGAAAGGCTGGTATTTAACAACACCTTTATGTATAATTGAACTACAGTTTCATTGGAAATATTACATTATGATACAAGTCCGGGAAGTTGGTGATTCTTGACGATATGTCACACGAGTAGAAATCATCAACCCTCACGCGTGTCATATTCTATTTTTTGTAACCCTGTAAAGGGAAGTTCGGGACATAAGAAACATTGGGAGGCAGCAAAATTCTGGACAGGAGTGGCTGTATAATACTGCATTATGTTCGAATACTTTTTGACGAAATTACGTACCAGGCGAACTAACCTAAACGCTCAATGCAACAGCTGACGATATGAAGGTAGTTGCTATTCGTTGCGCCCGGTGACTCCTGATTAGTCGCGAGAACTCCAGTGAAACTCTCGACCAATCAGGCAGCGTTTACTGTTGGATCACGCGGCCGGTGGGTTCAGATTGACTGTGATAATTCTTGCCACCAATCAGAAATTAGCGGATCCCGTGATTTCCGTGGGTGGAATACAGCAGACACACACTTTCCTTCAGAGTATGCTTGAAGATCAACATTCCCACACGAAATTACGTGCGGGAATTTTCGCGCTTATTTTTTGGTGCATAAACTGCGAACTTACAGTACAGCGTTGCAAGAAATTGTTTCTAGATTTAAACTTGAAACGAACGTCTACTGAGGCCCATTTGCCAAACCCATTTTGTTTTGAGCAATTAATGACACTCAGAGGAGTTTATTCTTTAAAATCACTCTTCTTGTGTGCGAATTCATTAGGACCAATGTCGGGATTCAAATAGCCGAGTGGATAACACTGCCAATTCAGAAACACCTTAACATTCATATTACTGCAGTGATCGAAGCTATTCGTATATCTATTTCGCCTATCCTTCCCGAGTAAAATTAATTCGTCTTTGCTAAGTCTTCATCCAAGACATAGCCAAGATATAGCCAAGACATTTTTATAAGTCTCACCCCAAGCCGCCAGCGAGACTTCATTTTTCGTCTTCAAGTCGAAATTTTTCGTCCTAAAGCTGAACTCAAGGACACCGACAAAATAAGGCCAAGACTTCCGAGGTCATAAATAATCCGCTTTAAATTTTACAGAATGTTTATATTATTTATCTTCATGGTATTTATTTTGCAGGTATTAATAATTTTGTTAAACTGCAATAATTATTTTCTTTGAATGGCAAATTTAAAAATGTGATCCATTTTCTCCTATAGCCAACAGTTCACTAGATACTTGTAGAAAATCACAGTTTTAATCTTTTAAGGAAAATTTTATATACCTATAGTTATTGAGATTGAAAAGATCTGAATTTCTCATTAGCAAATCCTTTATTACAAAATTACAAGTTTTATCGGTTGTGAAATGATAATTCTTAGCAGATGTCAACTGTTTGGTCCCAGCCTAGCTACCTGATTCCTGTAAATGGTAGGTCATGCCGGGGGGGTCCATAGTTTGTAGAGGTCGGAGTATATTGGAAAATAAAATTCAGAAACAAAAAAACTTTTGTAATATTTACCGTGGAAACTATTAAAGCCATAAATTGGTAATATAATTTTCTTGATAAAAATTCTGTTTATTTTTCAAGACTCAAATTTCTCGTCTTACGACAAGTCCATCTCCTCTGGTCTTAGACTTGCAATAAAACTTCTTGCCTTAAGACAAGTCCAGCTCGACTTGTCTTCAAAACCCGTCGTAAGCCTTAGTCATAAACTCAGGACTTGCATCTCCAACTTCTAAGTCTCGCTTCTGGCCGCCAGCAAGATATAGCCGGTCGAATCGACGGATACGGTATTCGTCGATTCGACTACCAATAGTAATGCAGGAATAAATACTTGGGACCCGATAAACTACGCTTTACCCCTGATGAGTGATGGACATAAAGACTGGTTATTGGGTCGGCCCATATATTTATATATAAAAGACCCAATAAGCACCCTTATACATAGAAAAACATTTTTAGCTTAAATAATACGTAAAAATATTTTACATAACAAAATAAAAGTTATGTACGGTTCAAGAAAGCTAATTTACAACGGAAAATATATCTTAGATATTAAGGCCATGTGACGAGTGGGTCACGTGACCGGCATCCTACTTTACCGACACTTTTTTTATTTGTAAACTTATTTTCACACGAATAGCCACATCAAGTTGAAAATTTTGGATAATAAATAAAAAGCACTAAGAAACGCGGCTCTGGTCCTAAATTTGTATAATTGTGAAAACAGTTTTTTGTGAATAATTTTTTTTTGCTTTTCTCATAATTATAAAAATTTAGGACCAGAGCCGCGTTTCTTAGTGTTTCTTGTTTATTATCCCAAATGTTTAAATCGATGTGGCTATTCGTGTGAAAATAGGCTTACAAATAAGAAAAAGTGTCGGTAAGGTAGGAAGCCGGTCACATGACCCCCTTGTCACATGGCCTTAATGTATATAATAATGCTTTTTTATATTTGCAAAAAAAATGAATATTAAAATTAACCATTTACATCTACTTTTGGACTTATTATAGAAATATCTATGAACTCCAATTTAGAATGTATAAGCCACAGTAAAAGAAAAATTCAATTTGAATACTTGGGATGCGATAAACCACGCTTTACCTCAAATGTGTGAAGGGCATTAATGTGCTTATTGGATCGGTGTATATATTTGTATATAAAAGACCCAATAAGCACCCGTATATACAAAAAAAAACATCTTTAGTTAAAAAAATATGTAAAAATGTTTTACGTAACAAAATAAAAGTGACGTACGGTTCAAGAAAGCTAATTTACAACGAAAAATATATCTTAGACATTAATGTAAACAATATAGATTTTTTATAATAGTAAAAAAATTAACATAATAAAATTAACCCTTTTAATAGTATTTTTAACTCAGTACAGAAATATCTATGAACTCCAATTTAGTATGTATAAGCCACAGTAAAAGAAAAATTCAATTTAAATACTGAGGACCTTAATTGGTTAACGCTCCACTCATGGATAGTGGCGTTCCCGGTTCAAATCCGGGCTGAGGCAGATTTTTTCTTGTTTCGGATTCGTATTCAGCGCGTCAAAATACATAAGGATAAAGTGGTCTTGTCAAATAGTCCTCACCTTTTTTTTTTTTTTGTAAACCAGTGATAATTGAAGTATTTTGTTAAAAAATTCTCCTTCCTTGGTTAAAACAAAGACAGAAATTTGTTTCTGAAATTTTCTTATTGTGGTTATAGGAGAAATGATGTTAAAACTGATACAAGGTTACACAATTTGAAAATTCTTTTAGATCGGGCGATAATCGCCTAAGGAAGATCCTGAAGTTTTTCTGGGTTTATCTCTCTAATTTCATCGCTGTTCATGTTTATTTTAGCTTGTTTTTTATGGAGGGTATATATTCCATAAAATGTATCACTTTCCACACTATTGCAAAAACTTCACTATTGGACGTGACTAGTATAGTTTGTGGTCCAGTTGGCATGGGTCGAAGGACATTATTTCTTCTTTTCACATAAATTGGTGCATCCTGAGGAAAAATGTATCTTCGAATTTTGAATCTGCGGTTCGCATTCGTGTGCGAAATGAGCGAAACAGATGTCAGTTGGTTATTTTTATATTCACCGAGGTCGAAAGAATAACAAATGGCAGGAGGAGACCTGGACCTGGCACGAAGAGAAGAATCGGCAGGAGAAGACCTAAGCTAGTAACCTGTGCAAGACAATTGTAGAAAATCCTTTGAACAAGAAATATATATTTTTCGAAAATCATTTGAAAAAAAACATAAGCTCAAAAAAGCTGCATGTGTAACAGAAGCAGTTCTACAATAAAGGAAAAAGAAAGGTAGAAGAAGTTTTCCTTCTGTATTCCCTTCAACAGATTTCACACGTTTACTCGCATCTACTTATTTTCCGCTCAAATTTGAACTGAATTTGTAGATAGAAATAAGAAGCTGTGACTATTTTGGTTAAAACCTAATCTTTCTGGTAGAAAATTCATCGTTTAATTCAAAAATTCAATCTTTGATTGAAAATTGGTATTTTTCAGTTCAAAATTAATTTTGTTATCTAGAAATTTACTAACTCCATTTTAAGTTGACACATGGAACTGTTTCTAAACAAGTGAGAATAGATCAAATATGGAATATTTAACTCTTCCATAAGAGCAGCCTCATCTGTGTCAATATTTTCATGAAACTTCTAACGCAAATATTTTTTCATCTGAAGTTAGATAAGAACTTTACAAACAATTGACATCTACATATGAAGTTGTGAATGTGGTTGTGAATCTATCTTACGATAAAAATTATTCGACGTCAATTAATTGTAGTTTTCAATTGTTTGGAAACTCCATTATTCAGACTCCATTATTTTACAATACGCTCTTTCTGGATTTCCCCTGCAAAAATTAAGAATAAATATGTACTTATTGTGAACAAACTCAAGCAGAGTTTTGAGAAAATATCAATTAAAATGGAATGAGGATCAAGTCGCACAAATTTTGATTCGCTTATAGCTAGAAAAATGTGCATAAAATTATGTATTTTTATATTATATCATTATATCCACCAATAACATTAAGGATGACCACCAAAGATGAGAGAAAAGTAGAGACAATCCTCATCTTTTCTAATAAGAGAAATAGCTCTTCTGATGTCTCATATGTTTTCTAACAAGAGAAAAAGCTAATAATATATTAATAAGACTTGGATCAACCATTTAATTAATGAATATGCTAGTTCTTCATCAGGTTATATAGTATATCATATAGTCGTTATTGCAGAGATAATAATCGGCGTCAACCTTGTTGTGCTCAGATATTTACATTTCATTAGAATGAGTTTCAAGGAAGAAAAGTAATGACTAAATTCGTTGAAGATGATATACCAATTTATCCTGAGTATCTCAAAAGTCCCGGAAGGGCTGAATATTTCCTCAGGTGGGATATTTTTCAGGGAGGTCAAAATCATTTCTGACGTAGCTTTCAACGAGGCATTCAGTGGTGACATTTATTTTGACCTTTAACATGATCATCACGGTCACTGCAAGGTCCAATTGATTTTTTCAAATGGGAACCCCTATTTTTCTCCCTGGGTAGTGAAAAAGAGGAAAATTTTACGTCCAGATATGACCTTGACCAATAAAGAAAGAAAATGCCCAACGCAAGAGTTGTACCATTTTCGATCCACGATCGATTTGTAACCTTGACCTTGAATTTTACCGTTGACTTTTTCAGCCATCCCGGGAATTTTGAGACACAAAGTATAATCACTGGCATTTAAACGCAATAAACCGTTGAAATGGAAAATTAAAATATTGCCTACCCGATGAATAATTTTAAATTTCCGGTAATTTTCCGGGTTTCTCTTGATTAATTGCTAATGTTTCCTGGTGATTTTAGAAGTTTAAAACATTTGAATGATTTCAATCGTCTTTAAAAAATTGCTAGACCAATGAGAAATAGAGAGTGACAACATATTGAAAATGTCAGCTAGTAGTAAAGTGGCACCCCTTACTCTCATCATAACCGCGAGGTCCATATTAGTAATTGTAGTAATTAAACTAATAATCCGTTTGTGCATTTTGCCCTATTGTGATCGTGCTATAATTTTTTCATTATTAGGGTAATATATCGATTGAGTATCAATACCAGTTATTCTCGAAAAAGTTTTATGGCACAAATAATTTTTTTCTACGAAAACCCGTTCAATTTGAACATTTGATTATAATAGTTTTTACCACTCTTTCATACTATTTATACAGTTTTTTCTATTTATGATAATAAATGAGATTTATTTCTTGTATCTTCGTTTATTTGTCAAAGCCTCAATCTCTACGTATTTCGAAGATTTTGACTTAAAAAGTTACTTCCTTGTTTAGAAATTTGTTATAGTTGCACACTTGTCTAACAACTTACTCATAACAATCGTCAATTTACTTTGCAAAAAATTTTGATAATAGATCATGATTAGCTTATGTCCAGGTATATTTACTGAAGACAATAACTTTCTTCTGTGAACAACCGTTCAATTGGAATATTTGTTTAATTTATTTGTTACAAACAATTTGATTGATAATTTTTAACAATATTATGGAATTTATTATCATTTCTGAAACAGTTTGAATTTGGTTCAATAGAAAAAAGAAGTATGGCCTAGGGGTAAATACCAAATTGACTACATATCTTTACAAAATTATTTTCCAACAATAGAAACTGTTGACAAATGGTGATAATTCGTCACTGATTACGTCAATCTAGCAGTCAATCCAACAAATTTCAGATAAGAAAAATTGTTTTCAATAGTTACGCACGACAGCATTTTGCAAGACAATGCACCAGCTCACAAATAGATGACAACCATGGACAAATTACACAAGTTAGGCCTTCAATTGCTTCCCTACCCCTCCCCCATATTCTACAGACTTAGCCCCCAGCGACTATTATCTGCTTCCAAACTTGAAGACGTGGCTCCAGAGACAGATATTTGCGACGAATGAAGAAGGCAAATCAAAAACTGAGGGCTAGTTTAAAAGCCTTGAGTAACCGGCTAGTTTAAAAGCCTTGAGTAACCTTACTATTCAAAAGTCATCGCAATGTTAAAAAATCGTTTTACTAGGTGTATCGAGCTGTATAATTCGTATGGTCAAAAATAACACGAGTGATACCATTCACGTACGACCGCCATAAAGGTTCGCGCCGAACTCCTCGACGTTTGTTCATTGCGAATTGCATACGCGCGCATGCGCGCAGTAGGCCTGTGTGCGTTCTCACGCATTACCTCTGAAATCTAAACGTCGCAGGAATGGGAGCCCCTTTCACGCTTGTATCTTTGGAGTTCCCAATTCCCGAGATTCTCGTATCTTTGGAGTTCGAGTGTATATAATTTTTAAAGATGATAAATGTATAAGTAATAAGTATCGTAATTTGTATGAAGTGAAATTCAAAGTGATTAGATACATTTTTTTACTAAAAACTGTGATTTCTGTCAATAACATAAATAATTTTCACCGTTCAAAATGCAATTTTAAATATTTTGAACCTTTAAAGTTTAATTATTCTAAAATCTTTGAAAATTATATGCTTTCTAATTGGAAACTTAGAAAATTAATGAATTAAAACTTGAAGCGTTAACAATTAAACAATTCCAAACTTCGTTTAAAATTTAAGCATTCTTAAGTTAGGATCTTGAACCTAAGTCGTTAAAAATAATTAATTTTTAAATTGTGCATCACGATTTTCGAAGTTCAATCATTTTAATCTAAACAGAAAAATTGAGCGACAGAAAAAGTCGCGAGACAAAAAACACTTGACAAGCAAACGGAAACATAGGAGCTTTAATGTGGACAAAGCGAATGAATGAATTTGAAGATTATTTATTACTAATTCTTGGCTTATAAAACATTTATTTAATTGAAATGCAAAGTGTAATTTAAAGAAACATCTCATCTAGAAGAAGAAATCTTGCTGTTGAAAAGTTCTTTAGAAATTCGTTTTTTTTACAGTTTTTTGTTTTGAAATATCTTCTTCAATGTACAAATTAATTACCTAAAATTAGTTAGGGACTTGCAGTTTCCTGTGATCGGATATAATGCGTTGAAGTTATAAGTGACCATTTCAAAAATGATATCGAATTCTGAAATGACATTAAAAGTAGCATTTTCAATATTTCTAAAAAGTCAATAATCTCTATTACTCAAGTTTTAATAAAATAGCAGTACAGAAGATTATTTATGGTTATTCAGGAAAAATCGACTATATAAATACTTCAGTTTTAAAGTTTATTGGACGTGGCACGTAATTTGGCCCGTCTATATATGTGTGCCACGCCCAAAATAGCTTTTTGATTTCTCCTAACTTAAATTATCAATCGCATCAAACTTATTTCAGTCCTTTGTTTATTGCATAATATTTATAAGTTGTGTGATAAAGATATTTCTAAACATTTTATTAGGTGAATTCGTTATAATGTCATCAAAACTTTGACCTTATGTTCGAAAAAAATTTCATTAAAAATTCATTAAAAATGGTGGGCCAATAACAAAGTGTAATGGCTCATTTTATTATGTGTATAAAAACGGTTATTTCATTATTTGATGCACGCAAAAAAAGGTTATCTGGAAAATCCTGAAAAGACCTTTAATTTTGTTTCTAAGAATCGCTAGACGTCCTGTAATTGTTGATCTTCTTACAATATACGACACAGGAGAGAATGTAGAAAAAACATTTAATTTTATTTGTTGTCTGCATTTGTTTTTAGAGGCTAAACGTGGATCCAATTAGTCCTAGAGTGGAAGTTCGTGCCTTCGCTGGGCCAATGACCAAGAGCCAGGCTGTAGAGTTCAGAAGAAAATGGAAAACTCCACCTCGATTTCAGGGAACTCCCACGAGACTTACCCTCACTCCAACGCGAGAAAATGCGCACAACCAATCCATAGATTCTATTAAATTCCCAAGTAGTCCCAGAAGTCCAGCCATGAATTTGTCTTTTAGGTTACAAGACACAGAAAAGGGTCTGGAAAGGGTCGGTAGGTAAGTATCTCAAAAGAACAAATAGAGTATCTAAATATCTAAAAAAGGAATATAAAAGATTTCCAACTTAAAAACGATTACGTTAAAAGTTGTACAATTGAGATTTAATGTATTCAAAATGGAATTCTATCAAATTGTAATCTGCCAAAATTGAGGCTTTCAAAATTTAGAGGCTGATCTTTGATCAGTTTTAAATGTGAAGCACTTAAAATTACATCGATTTTGTATTAAAGAATTCAAATTTTTTAAAAGGACTCTCACATTTTAATAAATCAAGAAGTTATTCGACGATTAAAAACTACAATGTTTAAACTTGAACAATACAATTGTAAGGTTTTTAAATTTTTAATTTGAGTATTCAAAATTGAGCATTTTAAAATTTCAAAATTTAACACTTTAAATATCGAGAATTTACAATTTATCAGCTTTAATTAGAAAATATTTAAATATAAAAAATTATCATACACGAAATTTAAATAATAAAACGTCATGAACCTAAATAATTTCAAGAGGAAGTGAATAGATAATTTAATATAAAAATGTTGACCTCAACCATTTATGAATTAAAATTTTGCAAAATTGATAGGTAGAATATATATTTTGCTAAATGAAGTATTTTTGTTTATAGGATACAATATCTTCATGTTTATCAATTAAAATCGTTCAAATAAAACCATTTTCAATAGAAGGTTCCCAAATTTCAGAAAGAATTCATGAAACAATTTTCAAATTAAGTTTGCATTTAGAATCTGACACTTTCAAATCTAAACAATGAAAACAAACTCAAAATTACCATTTCAAATTGTAATGATACAAAATTGCACAATTTAAAATTAAATATTTTGAAGAGTAAACAATAAACATACATACATTTGAAGAGTTCCAAATCTAAAATTAGAAAGTGCAAAATTAAACAATTTTACTTTTTTCCTGTTGAAGTATCAAAGTTGGGGAGTTCTACATTCTTCGAGTCAAGGAAAACGTCAAAGAAACGGCTGGAAATTTATCATTTTATTTCCACTGAAATTGTTCAAAATCAATCAATTCAAATTAAAAGCATTTGATGATGTTTATTAACTTAACATTTAAATGTCTGACATTTCAAAATTCAACAGGGAAAGTTTGAATAATTTCCAATTTATCAATTATTATTATTATTATTTTTCTGATTTATCAATATCGAGCCACTATATTTTTGAAGATAAGACAAAATTAAGAGAATTTTAACATATTTTTAAGAAACAATAAAAAATAATCATAAATTTTCTTCTTAGCATCGTCTTCCTCAAAACATTCATAAAACATAAAAATGAAAAATTATTTCTGATCCTGAGAATGTATTATTTTTTCAGAGATTTAGCGGAAGAATATCACGTACCCTGGAAAGAATTCTGGCCTTTTTTAGACGGCTTCGCAGATCTAAGATGTGCCGACGGGTTGTGGAAACTGGAAAAGTACTTGGAATCAAGATTCAACGGAACTTACAAACCAAGCGAAAATGTAGGGGAAAAAAACTAAATTTCCATAAAACTTAAGATCTTTCTAAAATATAAATCTAAACGCAAAAGCTTATCAAAAAATCAAAGGATTATATGTGACCGTCCGCGAAGAAAGGGACCTAATGCGTCAAATCTGAATTTTACAGGACGGGCGATCGTAGCAGAGCCAAAAGAAGATAATAAGCGCTATTAAAATGAAAATAAAACGATGAATATCTCAATTAAGTCAAAAGTTGTAGAGATTAAAAAAAAACCATTGAGGGTTTATCAAAAACAAAACACAAAATTCAAATATGACAATATGTTTTTTTTTCTAAGTTATAGTTTATATGTTTTTTAAATAAATGGCTGCAGTACAAAGCTGGATAACCGACATTTTGGTCAAAAATGAGCTTGTTGCATTAAAAATGATTAAAAAATCAAGTACACGTTGTTAAAAGATTTGTTCGTAATCTCATTTTTATTGAAGTAATAAAAAGATTGGTAATTCGTAACCAGATACCTGACTCTCTGCACACATGTCTGCTGTCTTCTTTTCTTTTACATGCCTAACCTCTTATCTTATTAAAAACTTTTTGGTGACCATATTCCTTTTCCTAAAAGTTGTTAAATACTGTAAAATAATAATATACTTTTTTTCAAAGAAAAAAACTCTTAAATAAAGCTAGTTGCCACGCTGTTCGCATCAAAATACCGTAATCAAATTCCAACATAAAATGCTAAACTTTCATTTTCTACCAAAAGCCACTTTTATAACTTTTAAAACAGTTGCAGTGCGATACCGCTATATTAAATCTTTATTTTCCCGGAACAGAATAAGTTTTTTCCTATGAAAACTTTTTCATTCTCATTCAGCCTCTCCATATTTCGTGCGCAAGTTCTTATTATTTAAAAAAATGAAAAAATAGATTTCAAGTCGTTATCTAAAAAACATTTTCAAAACCCATGAAATTAGAACCGTCAAATTCTTAAATGATTTACTCGGAATTGGTTGAATTTTTCTAGGCAAAACCCATTTTCTCCTAATTTAGTAACTCAATATCTCGGGAACAAATTTTAATTTTTTGTTTAAACTGAAAATTGCACTTTTTATAGTGATCTTCAACCGAGCCTGTTTTATTTTGAGGTTCCTGTAACTTTGAGATTCTAAACTTCCACATTTTATTTCTAGGAACTGGGCATTTTTTTTAATTATACATTTTTGGCGTCGATTCAGAAACACTTCAGCTCTGGAGTAAACTTTTGTTTTTAACTTTTAAATGGTGATTTCGATTTTACAGAATGTTATTTCGCTCTCCTAAGAAATTTATATTTTCTTCGCTTATTTAATGCTCTGTACTGCAACCCTTCAAATGTTGTACCAGAAATAAAATAAAAAAATTATTCAACAAAAAAACACTGTTCACTTCACTTACCTATGTTTGTAATTTCTTATACTATTATACTATTCATTATATTATATAATGTGCATTCTTATATTTGATAAAAATGTATAAATCATTACTAGCTTTTAGAAAATTTTTATAAAAGCTTTATTATTTAAAATTTTTCATTTTTTAGAGTTCTTATTTCAGCTAACCTTCGATTTATTGTTCAAGTTCAACTTTAAAGTTAGAATATTAATTTCAGGTTCAAGTATTTTTTATCTGGAACCATTTTTTTAACTGAAATGTTCCAATAAATTATTTGTAGTAGTTGCTTTTTTTATTTCCAAACTTTCACTAAATAAGATTATTGTAACTATAATTATTTTTTTTATGCTGGAAAATTGTATTAAAATTTAAATACGTTTTACTTATAATTCATCTGAAAGGAATGAATCCTTTAAATTTTGGAGCTTTACAATTTGAACAGAAATAAAAAATTAAATGAATATTTAAATGAAGCATTTAACTATTAAAATTAAAATGAATTAAATTTAAATATTATTATTACGCATTTTTAAATCCACCTATTCATACATATTGTGTAAAATGAAAAAAATATTCCTCCTTTAGCCCTAGCTTTTCAGCGAAAAAGCGTGGCTGAAATTTTGTCGACAAAATCCAAGCGATACATTAGCGTAATTAGCTAGAGCGTGCGGTTTAGATTTAGTTTGTTTAGGTAGGGTTCGAATCCCCAGCGAGGGCTATTTTTCATAGCGTTGTGCATGCGATTATGTTTGTAAGTGACCGTGTGTGCAATTGCGTAATTTCAAAAATAAATCAAGTTCAATTATTATGTATATAACAGTTTTTTTTGCAAATTTATTTATCTGTTTCAAGCTGCTGTAATTCAGATAGGACAATATGGGCCGCGGAAATGTTCCGCATATAGCCGGATAAAAAACCAGATAATCCAAATTTATTACACCGTATAAGAATCCGAATAGAGCCCGAGAAAATGCCACATAGGGCAATATGTACAGCGGAAATATTCCGCATAGAGCTGGATAAAGAACCAGATACCCCAAATAAAATAGGGCTGGACACCGAAAATATTTCGTATACAACCAAACAAAAAACCAGATAGAAAAACTTGTTAACACCGACCAAGTTGCGCATAGAGCCAGATGTGAAACCCGACACAAATACCGTGTAAGTATCCGTATAGAATCCGATGAAAACTTTATAGGGCTTTACTGGACACTGAAAGTATTTCGTATACAACCGGATAAAAAACCAGATAGAAAAAGGTGCATACAGCGATCAAGTTCCGCATAGAACCAGATTTAAAACCAGACACAAGTTTATTTTTTAAAATGGGATTAAAACTTCGCAAACGGAAAATGCTCGGCAAACGGAGCATTTAAAAGAAAAGTATAAAAATCCAGGTGGATGCGAAGAAATTCCGAATCCTATCCGTCTCTATCGCATGCTGTATTTGAAATTTTAATGCTACAATTTTAATTATTCCACTTTAGAAGGGTTTGCTTTGTGAGTAGAAGTGTTTAATTTTTATGCATACAAATTGAACAATGAATCATTCAATCTTTTGAAACGACTTAAAAAAAAAAAATTTTGGCTTCCTAAATTAAAAAGTGCTCACTTTGGAAGAAATTTTAATTCGTCAACTTTCTAATGTTTCAAACTTAAATTTTCTTAAAATATTATAATCTAAAACATTTACGAATGCATTGATTCATTCTTCAATAGAGATTGTTAAACATGATGACGTGTTTTTGAAGTTTGTGACCAGAAATCTTTGAACTCTTGAATATATGAAAGTTCAAAATTTAATTATTTGCATTTCAGCGGCATTTAAATTTTTTTTTTTTTTTTTGTTGAAGAGCGTCAAAACCTTTTATTCCATACGTGGAATTATTAATTGAGCGTTGAAATCAATTTTTTTTACATTCTTCACCTTTCTTAACCTTCAATTTCAAAAATTTTGAATGCAAAAGAGTTTCATTTGCAATGAGCGTAAAAAATTTGTATGAGCAGTGAAAAAACCGAGATAACCCAAAATAATTCCTAACCGAAAGTGGATAAAATCCCTCTAAACAATCGAAACCTACAAACACATCTTCAGACTTCAAGTAGTTGATTGTGAATATTATAAACATATTTTATTATTTACGTATAACAGTTGGAGTTGATACGAATTGACAAAATAATATCTGTGTGTAGTTTAATTTTATCCACAGAAATTGAGCAAAAATGGTTGTTACGTATTGTTTATATACATATATATAATTAAAAACTAAAGGTTAACAACCACCGCAGGGTCCCACTGGGAGCAACTGTCATCTAAAATCCACTCCTCACTCCCTATCTTCTCGCTTATCCCCACTCTACGCTTTCTAAACCTATTTATTATCTTCCAGACATCCACCTCTGTCTTAACATGTCCTAACTCTTCATCCAGATCTTTCTCCTTTTCCTGTTCTTTCTTCTTACACATCGATCTAAACTCCTTCCTCATTTCTACGTACTCCTCCCTTTTCGCTGTACCCTCTCTCTACTTCTTGTACATCCTCTTCACCTTCCTGTTCATCTTTTTACATTCCCTATCCCACCACGACTTCACCATACCTTTCTTCTTCTTTTTGAATATCTACTTTTGCACGCAACCTTTCACTTTCTGTTTTAAATCCTCCTATATCTCTTCCACCGACTCCCCTTCAAAGCGTAGTTTACCTGACTGCTCCAAATACTTTTGTTTTGCCTCCCTCGTCCAGATTACCCTCTCCCCCGTCGACCCTTCTTCCCCCTTGCTTTCCGCCGCTCTCACCCCTTATCCACAACCTAATGGCTGATGGTCTGATTCCACCCTCCCTTCTACTGCGAATCTATCCGTCTCCTCTCACCCTTGCATATTCATGACTACATAGTCTATCACCGATACCCCCACCTTACTTACATATGTCTTAGAATCTCCCCCTCATTATTTATTATCTTCTTCTCTCATTCTCTCATTTGCACTCTCTCCCCCTCTTCCTCTCCATAAACTACTTCCTCTAATCCTTCTCTAACACCCGTTATAATTCCCCCACTAGCTCTTCCTTTCTTCTTCACTCTGACCGCCTCCTGGAGTCTCCACCTGTACCCCCTTGGCAGCTTTGGCTCTATTATATCCCATTCCTTTCTTTCTACCCACGTCTCTACCAGTCACACTACATGAAACTCTTGGATATACCTCCAGAACTCCTCATCCTTCTTTATCCCTGCTGCGTTCCAGTACAGCACCTTCACTAATCCTCTACCCTGAATTATCCCCACCCCCTACTTTATACGAAAGAAATTCCCCTGCACTTCCTTCAACACCTCTTCCTCCTCGTCCCACACCCACATTTTCTCGTCTATTCTTATTTTCTGATATCCTACCTTCGCCGATCTCCCTTCACTCCTCTCTCTCCTAGCCTTGTCGTATAGCATTCTCTGTATATCCCTTTCCTTTCTTGTCAAATCGTGATCGATGAAAACTACCTTATGCTTTATCCTACTCTTATTTCGCATAACCCTCAACTTTTCTTCCCAGCTCTCCAACTTCCCAACCCACCACTTTAACCCACCCTATGCTCTGTAGCAGCGCTTTCACGCCCTTCATTTCTTCACCTTTCTTTAGCTTCGACCCTCTTATGACAATATTGTTCCTCCTGTCTGCCTTAATTCTTCTCTCCATTCTCATTTCCATTGCCCTTATCCTTTCCCTATCCGCCCTCTCTCTCTCTCTCTCTCTCTCTCTCTCTTACCTTCTCGCTTTCTTCGTTTCCACCGTTCCGTTTTCCCCTCTCCCCGATGCACCGCACGAAACCTGACGACGCACTGTTGGCCGTCGTGGCACGTGGAAAATTTGCTCCCCGTCAATTTCACTACCAGCACTGCCAGCACTCTCACTGTCCACCTCCCGTTCTGCCGTAGGTAACTGGGACCTCTCCGTGGAGTCCCCTCCGCAACCAACAGATGTGTTTGGAGAATAGTGCCGTCTATTGCCGCCAAATTTTCCCTTTTTTTTCAATTCCTCACAGCCCTTGCATATACCCCTTTCTCTCCCTGGAGATCCCCCAACTCTGCCTCAGCCACACTTGACCCCTCGAAGGCCCCAGACTCCTGAACACAAACTCCCCCGACTTCTTGCCAACCTAACCTCACTTTCTCTCAGGAGCTAAATCCCACCTCACACCCACGCTGAAAGTCACTTTTCCTCTCCCAAATACACCCCACACAACCCTACTCACCTCCTAGGCTTCCACCTTCACACTCCACTCACAACTTCATATAGAATATATGCAAATGACTTTACAAACATGTATATTAAATTGAATATGAACTTTTATATTAAATATAATAGAAATTTATTAGTATTAATATACGTGAGTATTACATATAATAAACTTTGTGAATTATTTCAAACTACATTAAAACATATAAGAAAATTCATATATGTTCGGATATTAAAAGTAATATTAATTTCGCAACAATTTTCAACAGTAATACATACAACCTCATCTTCCAGTCGATTGGCAAGGCTGAAAACTTGCATATGTATCGAGGAGCATGAGAAAAGACAGGAAAAAAATTGTCAGACGAGCAAGTGCCAAATACGTGCAAAATTTCAGAAGCCAAATTGGAAGAGAGCATGAGAAATTCGGGGTAAAGTGCAAGAGCGTCGTTCGGCGCGTGGCGCACCGGCCAGCGGACCGATCGCTTTTCGCTTGATTTTCACACCGCAAGTATTTCAGAGCACTTCTGACAATTGATTTAAATATTGATAGAGGATTAAAGGAATCTTCATTGAAATGTCAGAGGTCAATTGAGAAGTTTTACATTTTTATAAGAAATTGAAAAAAATGTTATTTGTAGGAAAGTAAATTTTGAAATAATCATTCGGTTTCATATTCAGTATCTTGCACAGTTTCTTCAAACTCATGATCTGCATCGCGATCATGTTCGGAATCCTCTACATCAACTAAAAATAATAAATAGTTAAGTAAATGAAATATATCATGTATAGAGGCGAGAGTCGCGAATTGAAAATTACCTTTCGAATCCTCATTACCAGAAATGATATATTTCACCGACGAGGGCAACTGTGGGCCTTCCAACCACAGGAAGTCATATTTATTTCCAGTTAAATTCAATCCCGAAGTTTCTGGCTCAAATTGGATTGCAGCCGATAATGTATAAGCGTTATTCCACAAGTGTGCAATATAGTGTGCTTTTCTTATTTGCTGTACAAGCTCGGTGTAGCAAGGTGTCAAGCAGGAAGCGTCGACGTTAAACAATTTTTTTTAAAAAGCTTCGTTTGTATTTTTAATTTTATAATTACGGAGGAAAATCTGGAATTTGACGTCATCAATTGTTTAAGTGACTCAAATCCATACATGCTGCAAACGAATGATTTTATTCTTGCAAATGTTTCGTTTGTATCGATCGCCGCGACGCACAGTGCGGCGAATTAGAAAATTGGGGTTCAAAATGATACAGAGCCTATAATTTGTATCAGATTTTATCTTTCTATTCTTTTTAAGTAAAGCTAATTAAATTTTGAAGAGGACTGTCGAGGCCGATTTTGTGAAAAAGGCTCTATTTATTTGTTATTTAAGTTGCAAAATGCCCAAAAACCATAATTTTTCATATTTGAGCTGCCTGTTCTGTATTATTCATTGATATTACCTCAATCAGGTGAAAAACTGATAGATTTACAATCGGTTAACAAATCCTGATAACTTAGATTAAGTTTCGGTAATCCGTTCGATTGTTATAAACAAATTTATGAACAAAATCGATTTTTACTGTACATTGATTTAAGAAAAGCAAATGTTAGCTCATACGACATCGACAGATCCTCCACATTTCTGTGGAAGATGCCGTGCATCTCCGCGACTGCTTATTAATTATTGTAACCATATTCAGCAGAAACCCTTGGTACATGGACCCTCTATCCGCAACCCGAGACGCGTTCGGTGGCTTTGTCATAGGCCCTTCACTTCTATTCCAAAGGAATCGAAACCGAAACCGAATATATATATATATATCGATATTGTAGAATACAGAGCTGTTCATACAAACCATGAATATGCTGATATATAGGGAATCCGTATTGATATTCTCCAAGTTCGATACATGTCATGCAATCCTTAGAGAAGATTATAACGATTCGCATTAAGTGATTATGACGTTTTTAATTATGTATAACTGGATTTATTTTAATATGGAGTTTATTTTTTATTTTTTAAAAACTAATTTCAGTTTATTAAATTATTGATTGAATTGTATTTTCTGTTAGAGTTGAGCGCCAGCTAAATATTATCTTCAAAAACTAGCAACAGAAATGAATGATTTAATCCTAATTATACTATTTAAATGTAATTTGCGTGCTCAACTAATTCAAGATAAAGTACGGAGAGGGGCGAGGTCAGCGGTGAAGTCATATGGCAAATGAAACACTGAGCGCATGTTTAAAAATCACATGTATTGAAAATTCAAAAGAAAGATGAGCTTTATTTTTGACTAAATTAACCAGTACAAGGCGATTGTTGGACGACCCTGAGTTCAGAGGTAACAAATACACTGATTTTAACATTTTTTGAGCACCGTGAAGTTAATTTCTGAAGAAGAAAAAACACTGATCACTCGTGAAAGAAGTTCATTATTTTATTTACGAAAAGATAAAGTTAGTAGTCGGCCGATCATGCCGATTAGTGACGGTTAAGCAATTAGGTCATCTATTGAATTTACGTGATTTTACATATTTAAACAAGAGAAGAGTAGTTCACTTGGAAGACCTGTCGATCGGCGGGACACTTTTAAGAAATCAAATGAGATTCAAGAATGAACTTTTGAAATTGAAATGGACGCCTCGTAACACGACCTCCATACTCGACTCGACGTGAACAGAGAGTAAGGAAAAAGTGGTGACTATCGTCTTCATGGACCCTAACGGATATTACGTCATACCCAGATGACCAACTGGTAATCGCCACTAGATTTACTTAATGCAGGGATTAGAGAAATGGCACCAGATACGCCAGCCGAGCCTTAATGTATAGATGAAAATAGCAGAGAACAGTGCTTGAAACGTGGAGGCTAATATGGTTCACCGCAAGCTGTGTGTCGGATCGTTTACACAAGCTGTTCGAGAACCTAGATGTCATCTCCCTAGCTATGTAGGCCATAGGGAGTCTCTGCCATATGGCTAACCAGGTTCCTCTTGAATCTAGCAGCCCATTATTCCCTAAGTGAAGTGATAAGTTGACTCGCCCGCGTCTGACCCCTGTGGTTTGAGTTTACAACCTGTCATCCAGGTCGTTTGTAAACGTTGATTGCGAGTTCTATGGCTCCTCAGTTATCAGGGACAATAAGAAAGCAAAAGAACGATTGTGATCAGTTATTGTTATTTATATTTAATGATTGCCCATAGTCTGACGATTACTTTTATTTTTGACAGCTGATAAATGACTAAACACAAAATCAGGTAATGTTGTTGATTGAAAATTAGAAATTTAAGTGATTTTAGTTGGATTAATTCTTTTTCCGAGAGCATAATCAGCTCTGAGTGGTCATTAGTGATTTGAATTGAAATTAATGAATTTTTCTCTACGTGGCCAAATTCCATGTTACAATACTCAAAACCTAAAATCCTGTTAATAACATTATATTCCGCTAACGACTTTAATTCTTTAATTTCAAACGTAATTAGGATATAAGGTATCCAGAACAAATTGACAGACCGCTGTTCATTAAAACCATAAAGATGCTAATATATGGGGAATCCGTATTGATATTCTCCATGTTCAATACATGTCATGCAATCTTCAGAGAAGATTATAACGATTCGCATTGAGTGATTATGGCGTTTTTAATTAATAATATCTGGCAGTCATGGACAACCTGCTGTGACACCCTTACGTATCCAATGCGGACCACACAAGAACTAATATATACTTAATAATAAATATTTGCTAAAACATTCAAGCAAACCGTCAATCAGTCTGATTTTTAAAAAATCTAACATCCTAATACTAATATTATATTCCGATAACGACTTCAAGTTTCTAATTTCAAACATGCTCATACAATCACGTGTATGGAATAAATAGACAGATTGCTGTTCATAGAATGAAAGCGAGAGTGTAAGCGAGAGAGAGAGAGAGAGAGATAGAGAGAGAGAGCGAAAACGCAACCGCATCCTAATCTACTTATGCTATTACATAACCATTACTGACAAATATTTACGCTTCTAATCTAAACGACTTTCGTTTCCTTTTTCTTTCACTTTTTTGGTACCTCCACTTGGCCATTTTTTTCACATCGATTTTTTCATTCTTTCTCATTCACTCCTATAGCCCCCTCCAACTCCTTCATCCACTCTTTCCCCAACCCATCCTCCCCTAGACTCTCAACCACGTTCTCTTGCCAGCTTCCTTTATATTACATTCCTCTTCTACATACTTGCCATACATGCTCCCATGTTTCCTTTTCCCATCTTTTCCAACCTAATTCTTGCTATTCTGGTCCATCTTCTCTTTCCCCATAATTTTCCTAAATACTTTGGTACTCCTTCCATTTTATTATCTTATACCATTTATTACACTTTGATTCCTCAATTATCCCCCATCTTTCTATTATTTGTCTTTCCCTCTCCCTTTTTTCCAATTCTTCATAGAATCCCTTCCTTCGCTTCGTCACAAATTTTCATGTCCTCTTTCCCGCTCTAGTACTTATATTATCTCTTTGCGCTTCTTCTCTCACCATATATATATCCGCGTCCGCCAGCCTACCCCTAACGCCCTCCTTATATACCTCTCTTGTAAACTCTCGATCTCTTTCCTTTCTTTCCATCCCCATATCCCTGCTCCAAAACCTAATCTTGGCCATACCAGCGTATCAATTAGCCACATCCTCCTTCTCCAATTTTTTTAACTTTCTTTTCCCAATTTCCTATATCTGTTTCATCACTCCTGCTGCTTTTTTTTTATCATTCATATAATTTGAGCTCTAGGATCTCCATTTGTTTGCCATCAGACCCAATTTTAAGGCTGCATAATTTTGCATAATCAGAAGCCGAATGCCGCATAGTTCGAATTTTTCAATTATGCGCATAAGGTCTTCTATTTCGGTACATAAATGGCTTATTTTGCTATTTGTGCGCATAAATCGCAATTTGAAGCACATAAATCACTTATTTCGAGAGCAGTTTCAAAATTTCCGATTTTTTCCGGCTTGAGGTTTAGACTGATGTAGGCGGGGCAGTGCCGTCAATGTTGGCGCTTTAGTCTTCTGCGCTTGCGTTGGAGTAGTACAGTCATTAGGTATTTTCACTTCAACTACCAGCTAACTTCATTTCGATGAATGCTGAGGGGAAAGTAATGGATCAAATGCATGGGACACAGCTTTATTTTTGTAATATCTTCGTAATGAATAATAATTATTATCATTTTATTACAAAGCGCTTAAGTTGAATGGCCAGACAAAAGAATCGATACCCAGCGTTGCAATTGGGCACTGATCAACCAGTTTATGTCAAGTACTCTAAAGTACCTTTTATAGAATTCTCCTTTCGTGCAAACGCTCCCATCCTACCTTAAACGCTAAGCGTCTAATAAATGCACTCAGACAACATAGTAAACTCTCAGCGTTGCTGTTTGGCTTTGATTCACCAGTTAAAGTCAAGCAGTCTAAAACAGTTTATAAGGAATGCTTATGTCGTTCCAACGCTGCGACTTTAACTTCCGCGCTAAGCGTAAAAGGTAAGTATGTACGTAGATCAGAAAATCAACTCCCATTGGTGCTGTTTTCGCAATAAAATCATTATTGCGGACATGAACTGGCTGATCAGCGCCAAACAGCAAGGCTGGGAGTTGATTTTGTTGTCTGGGTGATTTCCTAAACGCTTAGCATTGAAGTTAAAGTGGGAGCGTAAGAACGAGGTAAGTATTCCTTATAGGTGTTTTAGACTACTTGCCTTGAACTGGCTAATTCGAGCCAAACAGTAACGCTGGGAGTTGATTTTGTTGTCTGGATGCTTTCTTAAACGCTCAGTTTTGAAGTTAAATTGAGACCATTAGAACGAGATAAGCATTTCTTATACGGGGTTTTAGACTGCTTGATTAAAACTGGCGAATCAAAGCCAACCAGCAACGCTGGGAGTTTATTTTGTTGTCTGAGTGCTTTCATTAAACGCTTAGCGTTGAAGGTGGGATGGAAGCGTTGGCACAAAAGGAGAAATCTGTAAAAGTTGTTTTAGAGTGCTTGACATAAACTGATTGATCAGTGCCAAATTGCAACGCTTTGTATCGATTCTTTTGTTTGGCCATTCAACTTAAGTGCTTTGCGATGAACTTCGGATGCAATCTTTCAATCGCAAGTAGCGTTTATCATGATTTTGTGAATTAGCTATTTTTATCACTGACTCAGGCAACCAAACGCCTTTTGATAATGGAAATCGAATTTCGCGTTTGAAACTCGATAACATGCAATTATATGAAAGCTTTGCGCGTTGCCTAAACGCTTAGAGCAATTCCCTAACGCTTAGCGCTTATCACTTCCAACTGCGATTGCATCGCATTGTTCGTCCGTACAATTCTTTTTCTGCATAAACTTACACGAGAGCGATGCAAAGGGTGGAAAAAAAGTCTGTGATGAATTCCACTCCACAGGTAGAAATATGTATCTAAATGTCATTAAATCTCATAAATTTATCAATATAATCTTCAATTTTTCATAAAAGTTTAAAATTCGCGACATGCCTTCCTTATTTACTTCTTGAGTATCGGGATCACGAAGTTAGTAAGAAGTTAGTTAGAAGTAAGGAGTGGTATCACCCCATGTGTTTGGTGAGCAGAGGTGGGGGAAACAATCTCCAAGAGATCGTTAATGTTTGTCAAGCATACAAGCCTTGCTCGCCACCCTGCACATGCGCATTGCTGTTGTCGTGTCACGTGTTATACCCACTCCCCTATGTTATATTTTGACATCCTGATCCATTTGTAGGTTATGTTCGTTTGTGTTTTTATTTTGTTGAGTGTATATCACGTTCACGCGGCAGAAAACAAAACACGCAGTCAAACTCGCAACCGCTAGGGGGGATAACACGTGATATGACAACAGCAATGCGCATGTGCAGGGTGGCGAGCCAGATTTGTGTGCTTGGTAAACATTACTGATCTCTTGGAGGTTGCTCGTCACACTCACCACGTACGAGGATACTACTCCTTACTCGAGATGCACGTGAATGAAAATTTTTATCAAGACGCCCAGCCGATACAGTTTTCATGACGCGTTGTTCACAATAATAAATTTTTCACGATTCTTTCAACTGACCGCGTTTTTAACCAGCAATTAAATAATTCTGCCTCACTAAAAATTTTAATAATTACCGCGAGTGTAATTTGAGTGCCGTTTTGTGGAGTAACCAGACATTTTCTCAGTTGTAAATTTAATTAATTTTAATAAAATATATCTCCCACTCCTATTCTTGTCGCCTTGGAGTCCCTCTCAGGTTCTAGTCAAACGAATATATTTGTGTTCTTTCCCAAAATCATTGTTTTGATGAAAGTATGTGGATGCACGAGCGAAAATGACTCCTCGTTTGTGTAATTTTGCAAAATTTGCGCATTTTTCGTACCGGTTCAAAGCTTGAACCCTACCGGAAGAAACGGAAAGGTTCGGAAAGACGGCGTCGGAAAGAGTCAGAAAGGTTTCGGAAAGAGTTCGAAAAAAGTGCCATTCCGATCCTTTCCGAATCCTATGTGAACTTTGCTTCCGTTGCTTTCCGAACGTTGAGCTGTCCCACGAACCTTTCCGAGTCTTTCCGAATGCCCCACTCTCCGACTTCTTTCCGATCATTTCTGAGTGTCGCCGAATGTTTCCGATTTCTTTCCGAATGACTCCCCACTCTACTTTTTACGAATGTATCCAATTTCTTGCGGAATCGAATTAAAAAAAATATATATTCTCGTGATAAAAATTTATTTCTATCTTCAAAGCATCTTCAAAATCAGTAATCCTATTGATTCCTGTTGAATCCAGAGAAGACGATTCCTAAAAACCTAGAAATAGGAAAGTTTCATAACTCAGAAAGCCTTTTTGACTTTCGTACATTACGTACATTATTGCTGCACATTATCACATCTAAATATTCTAAATTTAGGATATTCCATTTGCCCAACTCCCATGTGTAATTAATATAATAAATCCTTTATCAAATTCCTTTTTTGTATGATAAAAATAATTCACTATGAAATATAAATTGCTCTAAGCAGGACTGAATGATGAAAAGTCATAAGAAGCGTCACTTTGATCGATTTTCATATTCACAATAAAATACAAGGTTTACTGAAAAAGTAACTGAGCACGCAATAACATTTGTTTACTGAAAACACTGGAAAGCACTATGGGAAATTAGGAATATCCTAGATTTGTTGTGATTTCAATCAAGAATCTTCAGAAAAGCTCTGACAACATCCCGTCGTCTCTGCCTGTCTCCAGCGCCATTTTTATATAAGATGGTCGCTTACTGATTCACTCACTCGCTCCCAGAGTTGTGCAATCAATAACCCCAATCGATAGTAAGTATTCGGTTGCACTGATACTCGAGTGTACCAAACGAATTGAATGTCATTATATTATTATTATCTTTATACCATTAAGCCGTTTCCCTTTCGGGGTAGGCGTGAATTGCTCGGTTAAAAGTAGTAATGTGTGGATGGGTATATAGGTATAGGGTAGATAGGTATATAGGTGCACGGTATAGATATTTTAGATTGATCTAGAATCCTAGTGTTATTTATTTAAATAACACGTTCACTCTGCAACACTGCTCCGACCCAGGTTGCTGATCAATCTCTCTAGCGATCACCACACGTGGAGTGCCTCACAAAATTGTTATGTGTGGTTCCCCATTTGGGCCCCTTAGTATCCAAGGTCTTTGTTGCAGGCGTCATTCACTCTACTCACATTCTTTTTATAAACTATTTGTCACCAAACTTTTCTGTCCTGGCATACTACTCTGCCTGGATTGACTACCGGAAAGCTTTCGATTCAACCTCTCATAGACTTATCATCTGTCTGCTGGAAAGCTTGAAGGTGCATCCACACATAGTGAGATGCATAGAGAGATTGATGCCTCTTTGGAAAAGTAGATTCACTACCTCATCTGGAAATTATCGCATGACAACGAACAACGTCCCCCTTCAGAGGGGTGTCTTAAAGGGCATTACCATGAGCCCTCTGCTTTTTTGCATCACACTTCGGCCTGTATCTCTCGCATTACGAAATTCTTCTGGATACCTCTGTGGCGACACTAACCAGCGCGAGAATAAGGTCACTCATGTATTTTATACGAATGACCTAATGATCTATGCCTCTGGTAAAAGCAAACTTCAAACTGCCAATAATGTCGTCAAGAAGTACACAGAAGAGATTGGAGTGGACTTTGGGTTGGATGAATGTGCCACAATTCATATGAAGATAGGATTGATTGTTGACGTTCACAAGGACCCTGAGCTTGTGGATATTAGTGTTATCAGACATCTCTACACTGGAGAGACCTATACATACCTGGGCGTGCCTCAGCCGCATTCAGGACATAACATCAGTAAAGGAGTCTCTCCAAAGCAGATACAAGCATCTTCTGCGACAGGTTCGGTCTTCCAATCTGTCGGCGTTGAACAAGGTATCTGCCACTAACCTGCTTGCCCTCGAGGTTCTACTCCACTCGTTTGGGGTGGTTCACTGGAAGAAGAAAGATCTTGTGACCCTTGATATAATCACACGTAAGATCACGCATATGCATAAAAGCTTGCATGTCAAGTCGTCCGTTCGCGATTATACATTTCACGCCGTCAAGGCGGACGCGGACGTCTGAATCTCCAGTGTCTTCATAACCGAATTGTTCGAAGTACAGCGTATGTTGTTGTCAATCTAGACCCAGATTCACCTCAGGCTTTAACAATTATCTGCGACATACGGTAAGCAGTAAAACATCAACTGCGCCTGTTGAGGATGCTTTGGCCAGCGTTAGCTATTTACAGCCAACCACTTCAACAGAAATACCGGGGGAGAGCATCAAGTGGGATACCACAATGAATAAGGAATTGGTGTGTCTCTATCATGAACGTGCGAAGTTTGAAACTCCACATGAAAAAGGATACAATTTTAGAACGAAATTTGCTGCGAAGTATCCTCAAATAGAGAAATTCGCACTAAGAGATCTTATTGCTAAGGTACAGGACATCCGGACTAATCTACACATTTCAGAAGATCAAGCAATGTTCTTCCTCAAACTGGTGATGATCCAGCACCACAGCATCCTCCAGAGGTAGATGGCCTACTACAACCAGAGCCAGAAGCAGAGGTTCAACAACCAAGAAGGCGATCAAAATGGACATACCAAATGAACAGAGATGTAATGCGCTTTAATTTTCTGTCAAAGAAAAATGGACAAAGCGTAAGAAGAGAACATCATCGACTCTTCTTACTTAAGTACCCAGAACTAGCCACAAGAATAAAAGAGCAGAATCTAGCAGATCAAAAACTCTGAATATCTGTAAACAGATTGCCTTCGGCTGTTGAAATAACTGCCATCGAAATAGATGTGGAACAGCAGATTCCTATTGATGAACTTACCGTGGAAGATGTGAACAACAAAGACCTGATTGAAGCTGCAGGCATAGGTGCTCGGGATAATGAACATCAAGTACCGGATCTACTCGAACCACATCCGGATATTATTAACGATGATCTGAACAGCGAAATCACAGAAAAACTACAGCACCTTAAAAGGAATTTCGGTCATGCGTTACTAGAGTTCAGACATGTAGAACCTACACAAAGGCATTTTCTGCCCAAGATGAACCTCACAAATGATCTGTGTGCACTAATAGAACACCTAAACAGCAAGATTTTACCTATGCATTTGAACGAAACACAAACTGCATTAGAGGTGCAAACTCTTGTATACTCTGCAGCTGTGGCAACCGTTAGAACGTTGGGCCGCAGAACGAGGCCTACAAATGCAGTCTTTTCCTCAGGAAGGGAGCGAGATCCACCATGGAAGATCAGGTTGGATATGGATGTCAGCAAACTAAGGTACAAATTGGGTCAACTTACTCAATATAAAAAAGGAAATAGAACCAGAAAGCTGATATACCATATTACTAAAATCATCAGCCCTCGTTACATTGAGACATTAACACCAGCAATATTGTATGAGATTATAGACGCCCAACGGCAGAGACTCGATGTTCTTACCGCTAGACTGCGTCGGTACAAGAAAAGTAGTGCAACCAGCAAGACACGAACGTGCCTCAATTGGAAGACATGACTAACTATTGGTCGGGTGTTCGGGTCAAAACGAACAGAAGCAAATTAAACTCTACGTGGTTCCAACTAGAGAAGTCAAGAGATAGCAATAACCCTGAAATGGAGCGGAGTAACATCACAGCTTTAGATGTGTCAACGGTTTTGAAAAGAACAAGCAACTGGAAAGCTCCAGGTCCGGACATGGTGCATAAACTCTGGTACAAGTACCTGACTAGTGTGCATCCTGCGTTGTCACTGTGTTTTCAGAAGATCATCGGAAAACCAGATCTGATGCCAGGCTTTATACTCCAGGGTACTACGTATATGTTGCCTCAAAAAACGGACGCTCAAAATCCATATGATTTTCGACCAATAGCCTGTCGTCCAACGAAATATACATGTCTTACAGCTTTCATGGCAGATAAGGTATATTCTCACTGCGACGAGAATTACATTTTTACAGAAGAACAAAAAGGATGTTGTGAAAACTCGCGAGGCAGTAAAGACCTAGTCACCACAGACGCTGTTGCCATGAAGCCAGCTCGTAAACAGCAAAGAAACTTGCGCATGGCATACATTGACTACAAGCAAGCGTTTTCTTCCATACCACATGACTATTTGCTTGAAGTATTAAAAATATACAAAATTTTCTCACGCATCACTGACTTCCTATGTCGTGCGAAGATGCTTCGGGATACAAGAATCAAGTATTTTGATCATGTACAATCAAGGATAACTAGATCAATACACTTTACGACGGGTATATACCAAGGAGGCTCCTTCAGTGCATAATGGTTCTGTTTTGCCTTAAACTCACTGAGCACGACACTAATTAGCATGTCTCATGGGTTCCAAATACATGATAACGAGGATGGTCATCAAAGGACTCATTTTCTATACATGGATGACCTGAAGCTATACGCTGGTTAAGACCAGAAACTGCAGCAAGTGATCGATGTCACAAAGCAGTTTTCCAATAATATCCACATAGAGTTTGGACTAGATAAATGCAGAACAATGCATTTAACCAGAGGAGAATTAGGGACCGCAGAGCTAGAGAACAATTTAGAGAATGACATCAAGGCAACGGCTGAGAGGGAGTAATATACATCCCTGGGTATTCTCGAATCTAAGGGTATTCAACATACGATAGTTAAGAAAAACCTAACGGCTGCCTTCACTACAAGACTCACAAGGAGAGTGCGTCAATCTTCCCTCACCTTTTTGCACGAAACTTACAGAATCGAAAGTTCAAAATGGATGAGTAATAATGCCAAATTACCAAGTGCTAAATTAAAAAAATGTTATACTCGGCATTTTAGTGCTCATTATGTACAAAGGACTCCCGCTGATAAAGATCGAGGACAGCAGCTCGGTTGAGTGAGGAGAAGCCGTGTAGTGGGGGAACCTCCCTCAGGTACCCAGTGCGGAATTGACCATCGCCCGACAAGAGTTGGGAGTAGGCTCCGCTCTTCTCGTTAATGATTTATGGTTCTCAATGAGATAATATGTCAAGCTTCAAATCTGAACTGTCACTATATTCTTGCAAAGGATCTGACAATCGAAACATGAGGGATTTCCCTGATCGAACACACAGAAAGTTCTCAAAATAAGGTGAGGCCTCTGAGGCATGCACACCTTTTGTAATTCATTGAATAGAATGAGATATGAACGCTAATTAAAATCGTTTCATTTTCCCAACCAGATTGTCGAGTTGACTCGAGTCTGCTTGCAAATAGATTGAGTTTTAATGGTCGTATTATTTTACGTAGGTAATTTTGTGGACCATTAGACAAGGTTGACCTTGCTCTGCTCAAAAATATACCTTTTATAAAATCTCCCTACACAAAATGAATTTTTTTCAATTGTTCAGAATTTTCCAAATTATTTTTTAAATCACAAAAAGTGCACATCTAGACTCACCTGACATATACGCGTCTATTTGGTAACTAAGTAGCGTTAATTCACTTTAAAGCAAAAGTCGAGGAATCGCTCAATGGAATTAAAATATTTTTGTAAACCGGTACACAAGATTAATCTTGCTCCGCCTTTAAAATATTTAACCCTTTTTGGAAGGATTAAAATATATCCTTGGATTTTTCCTCAGATATATTTTAATATCTCCTCATGATGAAGATCTGTGTGAGACCGGTGTACGAGATAGATCTCGCTCCGCTCTCAAGATGATCTTACGAGATCCGTGGAGCTGCTATGCGCGAGATGGACGAAAATGGAACGTTTTTCGGCTTGACCTGGTGTGGATTGGATCATGTTCTTAACTGTTTTTTTTTTTCGCGACTGGGACCTCCTCGGATTCTGACCCAGTTCATCCTCCCACTACTCAGAGATCTTTCCAGTGGGGATTCTAGAGTCTGCGCGTTACTATTTCGCCTGCTTGTGGACAACTCTTTTAATATTTTCTCATGAGTTTGAGAAACTGCCTACAAACAGGTTTTCAATGTAACTCGAGGGTTACAATATATATAATACACTGGATACAGGATTCAGTGTAACGATCTGTGCCTACTTGAAAGCGCCGGAGCCGCCACTTTTTATGGCAGTCATGTAAAATTTAGTTTATCGTTAATTGTATACATTAGCATTGTGAAACACTTATTGGAACCTTTAAAGGCTACTAATTTATACAAAATAAATTTTCTGCAGATAAAAAAAGTTGTGTGAATGTGAATTATAATATAAAAATCATTATGCAGACCCTAAATGTGTCTTCATACTTCATGATAATTAAAAACAGCAAAAGGAATAAAACTTGTGTAGCATGTGCGTAAGTTAAATACTTAGTAATATTAATATTATGCCAATAATATTATGCAATTCATGAATACGAACTTTAAATTAATGTTCAATAAAAATGAACATAGAAAAAAGTATAAGGTATAAATATATAAGATAAAAATCTGCCCGCTGCACAGGCACATTCTCATCGCGCGCTGCGTGCGCGGCTCGCTTCGCTCGCAAGTTATTTTTGATGATGTTGTCTCTTGTGCGGGTTTTTCCAAAAATTGAATTTTTTATTTTTAATACTATTTTTTACAAATAAAATAAAAACTAGACATCCTATCAAAAAGTGATCCATAACAAATTTGTGGATCTTTTTTATATGAAAAATTTTGTTTTTTTTATAATTTTTCATATCTTGCATAGTTTGACCGCAAAATGAAATTTTAAGATTTCATTATTTTTTTTGTGCCATCAAAATTTGAATTTTGGATTTGTTATAAAATGCGAAAAGTTGTTATGACAACATTATAGAGTATTCAAAAAGCTACAATTTTCGCCTCTGGACTTTTTTTTCATACCGTGCGTTTTTTGGCTTGAAATGTTCATTTTCGTTTGTTGGTATATTGTACATGCTATAACTCCGGTAATTTTCCTTCTATCAAAAAAAGCCAAGAGAATATCTTGTTCGCATTTTTGAGTGATATTAATATCAGCCCATAAAATTTTTAAATTTAAAAAAAAGTGTTCTCAAACATTTTCAAAATGTGCTCACATTTTGAATTTTCATTAAAAAAGCATCATTACTCTTATCTTACCAAGCCTTTCAGTTGTTTAGGCAAAAGGATTTCGTGCAGCTGGAAAAAATACATGGATAACATTTCAATTATATATGCACTACAAATGGAGATGATGAAGTATAAATTAAAGTTGTATAAGAAATGTAGCGAAAAAATGCTCTTAGAAAATTAATAAAGTTTTGTTGTACTGGACAAAGTAATACAATATTTTCCCATCGAAATCACATGCAACTTAAAAACTTACAAGGGAAAATTAAAAGATTAATTCAAACTTCTTATTCATGAATTGTATAATATTATTGGCATAATATTAATAATTATTTAACTTACGCACATGCTAGGCGAGATTTATTCCTCTTGCTCTTTTTAATTAATACGAAGTGTGAACACTCATGTAGGACCTTCGTAATGATTTTTATATTATAATTTACAATTATTTTGTAATTATAAAATCCATTAGTCATCTTTAAAATTTCACGCCACTTTTTTTATCTGCAGGAAAATTAGTTTTTACAAATTCACAGCCTTTAAAGGTTCCAATTAGAATTTGACAATGATAATGTACACAGATATTGAGGATATTAAAACTATTATATTGTTCACTTGTAAAAACTTCAAAGTTTTATTGTGCCTTTCGAAAAAAAAATCTAAGCCACGTAATTACAAAATCTGTACTCCACCAATTTTAAATCCCATGGGCTTTCCTTTTTTATACTATTCTTTTATTTTTTCAGTGTGATTATTTTTCATCCTTTTTATTCAATTTTATTAAGTTTCCAGTTTTAGTTCAGCCACTAATTACCAATAAACTAAATTCTACATTACTTTCATAACTATTTTTAAGTTCTCTTCCATACAATATTTGAATCTGCCGCCTTAATTAAATCAACAAAGCCATAAAAAATACGGCTCCGTTGCCTTCAAGTAGACACCGATCATTTCATTGAACTAATCGTCTTGATCATCGGCGGTCTTGGAGTTGCCAAGGTTTCACTGGTTAATAGCCTGAAAAGCATCTCTGGGTGTCAACAAAATGCTGAGACACTTTCGGGGAAAATGCAGAAGGTGCTCGTCCTTGAGTCGCTCCGTGTTCTCAGGGTGCAGGTGCACGAGACTTTTGCCGGGTCATCGTATTGAGTTCATGGTTTTATATAAAATATAAAATATATAAAATTGATATACAAATCAATTATATTTTCATATTATATGCGTTTATTATCTAAAAACATAATTTATTTGTTTCTTTAGAAAGATTTATTTTAATTAATAGATCTTTTTCATTGATTTCCAATAATCAATTTTTGTCTCGAGGCGTTTGCAATGTTGCAAACAATCACACAGTCAGTGAGTAAGTTTGTCATGCCTGAGAGCCTGTATCGAAGCGTTCGCAATGTTGCAAACAATCCGCCAGCATTTTGGTTGTAATGCCTGAAAGCCTGTCTCGTGACATTTGCAATGTTGAGAACAATCACACAGTCAGTGTGTAAGTTTGTCATACCTGAGTGCCTATCTCGAGGCGTTTGCTATGTTGCAAAGAATCCATCATCAATAATTCTGTCATGCCTGAGAGCCCGTCTCGAGGCGTTTGCAATGTTGCAAACAATCACACGGTCAGTAAGTAAGTATGTCATGCCTGAGAGCCTATCTTGAGGCGTTTGCTATGTTGCCAACAATCCATCATCAATATTTCTGTCATGTCTGTGAGCCCGTCTCGAGGCGTTTGCATTGATGCAAACAATCACACGGTCAGTAAGTAAGTTTGTCATGCCTGAGAGCCCGTTTCGAGGCGTTCCCAATTTTGCAAATCATCCTCGAGCATTGTGTTTGTCATACCTGAGAGCCTGTCTCGAAACGTTTGCAATGTTGAGAACAATCACACAGTTGTTGATTCAGGTTATCATGCCTGAGACCCTGTCTCGAGGCGTTTGCAATGTTGCAAACAATCACACAGTCAGTGAGTAAGTTTGTCATGCCTGAGAGCCTGTATCGAGGCGTTCGCAATGTTGCAAACAATCCGCCAGCATTTTGGTTGTAATGCGTGAGAGCCTGTGTCGAGACGTTTGCAATGTTGAGAACAATCACACAGTCAGTGAGTAAGTTTGTCATGCCTGAGATCCTATCTCGAGGCGTTTGCTATGTTTCAGACAATTCATCATCAATATTTCTGCCATGCCTGTGAGCCCTTCTCGAGGCGTTTGCAATGATGCAAACAATCACACAGTCAGTAAATGAGTTTGTCATGCCTGACGTGGGGTAGCGAAGGAATCATGTTTAGTCATGTTAAAGTCAACGAAAATGAACAAGAAAATTTGTCACCATGATCATTATCTTCTAAGTACCTTGTATCGATTTAATCTGGGATGCGAGCCTGTCCAATACAGCACTCCTTTCGTGCCCAAAAAAAGTTTTTGTTTGTTTTGGAAAATTTGCAAAGATGTAGCCTCCAGAAGCTACGATCACGATCATTGACCGAACGATTGATCCCGATGCGACCGGAGGTAATACGTCATCCGACTCGTCACTTCCCACAACACCAGAAGACGATCAAGTCGGCAGATCACTAAACAAGTATTACAAAATTAAAGAAACACTGACTTTGAATCAAAGGACTAAAACACTGGAATTTTCTAAATGAAGCACAATTGATTTTAAATCCTTGCACGAACCGAAGTGACTACATTAGCCTACACCTTGATTGAAACTGAACAGGGCAGAAAAAGGTTCCCAGCCTTCTCAACAAAAGAAGCCTCACGCTACTACCTGAGTTTACAATGAAAAGGTAGTGCTCGAAACTCAAAAACAGAGGGTAAACTTTAAGGAGAATAAGGATTGGGCGGAGACCATGTTATGATCACTGAAACCTAAAGGTCAATCAAAAGAGTAACCATAACATCAAAAAAATTATTAACTCGAGTTAATAGTAGTTAATAGTTGTTACGCCTCCGCTTAGAGGGTTTTCCTTTGGTACCATCTCAGGTCTGCGACTACTTATTAATTATTGTAACCTTGTTCAACAGAAACTTCTGGTACAGGGATCCTCTATACTCGCGTCCTCGAGTTTTGTACTCTACTGCACCCAGAACAAGCCGACAACAGAGAAAGAGAGGCGACGCTGAGATCAATCGTGGGCAGGTATCCAAAAGAGGAAGAGCGATGCTTTAGGACCAAGTGAAACACCAACTTCGAGGTTTCTCTCCAGCCCAAAGATCTGGATGGACTGGATGATGCTCTTTGTGGAGATTTTTTCGAAGAATCCGACCTCTGCACCATCAATTGTAGTCTGTATGATGACGCGAGAACTTTGACGCATGCAAACCGTGAAGCAAGACAGTATGCCTTCCGCATACAGTGTGCGATTGACGAGCTCAAATCCCTTGATATTGGGTCGCAAAAGATTATACACATGAACAAATCCATGCACCTCAAGTCGTCTGTTCCGCGACTTTACACCTCACATCGTCAAGGTGGTCGCAGAATAATCAATCTGGAATGTGTTCATAACAGGATCAGTCTGGGTACAGCACATATAGTCGCAACTAAACGAGACCCTCTTCTTAAAGTCTTCAGGAAACACGAAGAAGTAGGCAATGGAGCGTTTCTCTACAAAGTAGCAGAGGAAGTTGCTGAAACACCTGGCCTTGACTTTAATATCAGGGGTGAGCAAAATTCGTCAAACATTATCAATCTCGTGTACTTACTCGTGAAGGCTCAGATGAAGAAAGCGCAGGAGAAAAAATTCCGCGAATAGTTTTGCGGCAAGATGATGCACGGCATCTTCCGCATAAATATTAAGGATCAATCGATGTCGTATGAGCTAACCTTTGCTTTCCTCAAATCGTTCAAATTTAAGTCGGACACGGTGAGTTTCATTTTGACGTTTCAAGACGGTGTCATTTCCACTTGAGCATACTGTCGCCACATTTTGAGCCAAGCCATTACCGATGATATCTGCAGAGCCTACCATGCACGCCTGAGCACATAAAATACATACTATCTAGTTGTCTAACTTATGCTGGAAGGACGTATATGCAACGGCACATTGCGGGACTTTATTACTTTATTACCATCACTGATGTCCTTACGGCATTAGTCCTGATACCGCTCCACTAAATGCTCCTAGTAGCAAAGTGTATACCCTGGAATATTCTGTTGAGCTAGTCGTTCTGATCATCGGTGCTTCTGGAAGAGCCAAGCTTTTACTGGTTAATAGCCTGAGAAGCATACATGCGTGTCAATAGAATGCTAAGACACTCGCGAGGAAAATGCAGAAGGCGGTCGTCCTGGGATCGCTTCATGTCTTCACGGTGCACGGGACATTTGTCAGATCGTCGTATTGAGGGTATCACTGACTGTAACCACCTATTTCACAGTCGTGAAACGAGGGTACAGCTGAAACACTGCAATTTTCTAGAATAGCACCTGCTCCCTTTGAAATTCCGTTTATTTGATTTTTGGCTAGTCCAGTAGGCCGCCGGGGTGAGGAGTAACTTTCACTAAAAACAGCCCGTGGATAAATTGATCAAAACTCGCATACATTTTGTCCACATAAAATGTGTAGTTTTGAACATAATTTATTTTGAAGAGAAGTCCGTCATAAAAATGGGTATAATGTTCATCATCCAATGAACAAAAGTCCAATTTTCGCAATATTCTTTGAGTATTTTGGCAGAAAATAAAGTTTCTTTTACTAAAACCAGCCCACGGAAAAATTGATGAAAAATCGATCACATTTTCTCCATATAAAATGTGTAGTTTTTAACATCATTTATTTTGAAGAGAAGTCCGCCTTGAAAATGGGTATAATGTTCATCATTCAATAAACAAAAGTCCAATTTTTGCAATATTCTTTGAGTATTTAGGCAGAAAGTAAGATAGAAGACACAGGCGTGAACATTCTGAATTTTTCAGAGAGTTTCCTGCCTGCGGGTTAATATTATAACATCACCCTCAAACCACTGCTGAAATAAAATCTGTCCTTCAGAATACAATGGATAAATATTCCCTCAATTGTTCTACCTTTATAGAAACAAATATTACTGTGTGGGTTTTCAAGGAAATGTTCAAGGGGATGTAAGAACAACAACAGTTATCCGAGAGACCCGCTCAAAAAATCATCAGAATATAAACTTCTAGTATTTTTCGAAGTTTTTCAAGTGTCCATTTATAAGATGATTAAATATTCACTGAGTTTCATCAGGTGAATTCGGACAGATTTGATTTCAGGAGTGTACTTGGGGTGATGGTATAATATCAACCATTAGTCAGGCAACTCCCTCGAAAAGTCAAGGTGTTATCTGTAAAATTTTAATTCTTTTAGCGTTACTATAGAAATATATTTTTCAATAAGATACATTTGCTGTGGTTTCTTGATAATTTATTACAACTATATAGAAATTACCACTCCTATGTCTGTTGGAATAATTTTTCTATTTTGAACATTTTTTTCGGCTGCTTTGGAGATGCAGTATTTGAGAAATTCAACATATTTATTGCAAGTGTTGACGATCCGCAGAGTCATTTCGCCACAAATATGGATTTGAGTTTCCAAGAGAAAAGAAAATTTTCCCCCGATAATCATTCGTTGTGCTAGCATTTGAAATTGATTTTATCAGGTGAGTTTTCTATGTTACATCAAAAATTTATCTACATGCGCTTCAAAATGTGTACAAAATGCTTTGTGTATGCTTCAGGTTACTAAGGAAACTCAGAGTGGATTCAGTCTACTGACGAAGGTGGCAGCGAAGGTAGTCAGAAATTATTTCTTTCCCTTTGTGATAATGCTGCTAAACACAATATTGAAGACCACTTTTGCAATTTTAATTTTCATAATTATTTCTCACGAAGTGTCCACTGATCCGAAATGGATTCGTCATCTTTTGGAGTATATCAAGAAAGATTTGAAAGCCTATCAAGCAGTGATAATTGTCAATAATTATACCGAAAGTCATGATTCTATTTTAGGCATTACACAAAAAATCCAGCAACATCTTCCCAATAAGATAATCAGTTCAACAAGTCAAAACCTGACAAAATCTTTCAATCGAAGTCTGGCAACTGTGGATTTTTTCATCACGATTCAATTCATAGGAGCAAATCTACCAGATCCTGCATTGGCGGATTTCCTGATTCAATTATTAGCATATCAAGTCCGACCAAAATGTTTGATGATCTTATTGGCAGTGAACGCAAACCTTAGTTATAGAGCCATACTCGAATATATGTGGTCCAATTATTTCTTGGACGTGACTATTCTTGAGATCACGAAACATGGAATCAATCACACTGGTTTGCATCAAAATCGTCACCAAATTGCTTGCTTATATTTCTTGAATCCATTCAATGACACGTATAGCAAACTAAAATACAAGAGAAAGCTTGAATTATTTCCGAACAAGCTGCAGGATCTGAATGGATTTGAAATAAAGGTTGGATCGTTTAATCATCCACCTTATATGTTCGTGAAACGAAATTCTTCAGGATATCCACTAGAAGTGTCTGGACCAGACGCTCAAATCGCGAAAGCAGTTTCCAAAAAAATGAACTTTATATTGTCACAAGTTCCATCTGAAGAGGAATCATATGGTCGTTGGAGTTGTGATGAAGAAAATAAAACTACCGGGTTAGTAAAAATGTTATGGCGACATGAAATTCGGTTTATTACTAACCAAGGAGGCGCTGTCAGCAACTGCGAAAAATCAGGCATAAACAGTGCAGGTACTGGAACAATAAAACTCTGTGCTTTGGTTCCAGTTACACATGATAAGAATTATTCTTCATCTCATTCAACCAAATGGATTTACTTGGGTATAATGCTTCTAACTATCTGGATCACCACTGGCTTGTTGAAGTTCAAAAATGGCGTTTGGGCTTGGTTCGAGATACTAAGAGCGATGTTAGGATTTACGGTGCCTCGAGAGCCTAACAGCTTATCGGAAAGAATCGTATTCATTTCGATTCTTATTGCATTTTCGATATTCGCTTCTAACATGTTTGCAATTCTAACCGACCTGAAAATGACCAAGAAATCAGATATAAGCATTGACACTGTAGAGGAATTAGTCAACTCAAGCCTTACTCCAGTAATTTCAGAAAGATATGCCATGATCCTAAAATTACTGAATGATTACCTACGTACAGCTTTAGTAAATAAATCTATGTTTTTTGTGCACAGACAAGAATGTATAGATGTTCTACTGAAAAGCAGGAATGTAACTTGTATTGTTAAGGAATCATCAGCGCAAATTGCAATTCAGAATTACAAAGATGCATATGATAATGATGTGATAAAAATTGTCAAGGAAAGATTAACATTCACGTACAGGGTTTTCCTATTTGAGACGAAATCACCGTATCTCGTAAAAGTGAACGAAATTTTAGCAAGCTTATTAGAAGCTGGCCTCGTTGATCATTGGGAGAAGCAGGTTTTGCGACCTTCGAGAAAGTTAAATGAACGGGAAAATGATGAAGAGCTTGATTCGATCAGTGTTCTAAATCCACTGATTTTCTTTTCAACTCTTGGATGCATACTTTCAATCTTGGTTTTCATTTGTGAAATACTTGCGAATTATATTGAAAATCGCATTCACGCATCTGTATTCTTCTGTACGCAAGGAAGTGTATTCTAAATGGTACTCCTTGGACTTACGAAGATCACGAAAAGGTTTTTTCCGTATAAAGTTCCAGAAGAAAAATTGTTCCACTATGTGTGTACTTTTATATTAGAATGGATCGAAACTAACAGATTCGGAAATTTGAAAACGCTACAAGGCGAAAGAACTGCTTATTGGAATCCTAAGAAAGTATAATAAATTCAGAACCGATGGACATGCAGCTTGGTTACATAAGCTGAAATCTATGATGCACCGAAACATGAACACATTACACTATACAGGCAACGGGAGCGATTTCTTGATTTGGCTAAGAGAAGACAACTTTCAATGGGCAATCTAATTATCAATCTCTTTTATGACAAAACCTCTCAATATCTCCCAGATCTCTTTGGAAGAAGAGAGGCGACTTTACCTGCTCACTGCTCAGTCCAGGCTTCATGTATGAAAAACGGTGATTACAGTTCCACGTCACAAATCTTGTAAGTTGCAAAGATCCCTTTTGGTAAGGGGAGCGCGTATTTAGAATGGGGTACCTGAGTCAATTAGGAATACACCTTCGCCTTAGCACTTTACTTAGCATTGATAAATCTACTCTCGAAACTTCGGACTGGTAAATTGTGAATTGTTAATTTATCCAACTTGTAGTGACGTTTTGCGCCTTAGTATTATAATAATTAAATCTTTGCAATTCAAATCATAGTTTGTATCAGTTATCTAACAATTAGGTTTTAAGTTCTCTAATGATATCCGTTATGCCAACCACTAGCTTATATTAGCATATATGACTTATATTCATCATACGATATATTATTATTATCTTTATCTACGTTAGTTTTTTCAGAGAGACAGGTGCCATTGTTCCACGTTTATTATCCTCACCCACAAAACTAGCTGAAGGTCACAGGCGGATAGAGGGACCAGTCTAATCTCTGAGAGAAGTAGCGAGAATGCGTGCAATACGCTAACAAAGGCATGTTCCACATTTAATCCATTTAAACTCACTTCATTTCTATCAAAGGCTTAAATGAAAACCCAAAAAAAATCGCTTACACCACAACTATATGTTAAAAGTAAACGACAATAAAGCAACCGGCCTCTTGTAAAATAACTCTGTTATTTGTTTACCATTCTATCACAGAATGCTCGAATTAAGTATCACCTCCTTCCATTGCATGACTACTGATGGCTACAATAACCGCAAACTGTCAATTAATCACTGAAGCCCAACACACTCCATTCCTCACCCGGGGCAACAAATGTTTGAGATTTGATCAGGCACCTAATTGCTAGTGGAGCGTATTGGGGTCCAAATAACCACAGCCAAATTTTTGTTGCAAAGGAAAGAGTTTATTTTAGGGCATAAAAAACCTCCACTCCATGAGTGGAGGAAAAAGCCGAAAATCAAATAGTGATTACAAAAGTATGTCTGAAATTACCTTATGAGAGAATGTATGCGTATTGGAATGACAAGCAGTCAGTCATACCTTCATCCACACAATGGCAAAAACACCGAATTCAACATGAGACTCGTTCAGAATGTTGGGACGACAACTAGTCCGCCATATGTTAATCCACACAAGCGAAGCCACACATAATCCAATACGAGACTCGCTCACACTCATAAAATGGAACCTCTCACCACAAAGGGTCAACTTGAACTGCACTCAACTTTTAGAAAACTAATAATTATAAAAGTGTCAACAAATTCCTTACTCAATTACATATAAGACGTGGGAAAAAGGTTCCATTTTACCATTGCAACGATTTATATCTGATGTTCATGAATTTAATAATTTATTACTGAAATTTTAAAATTATTGTCAATAATTGATACCAAGATGCGATAAGAACGAACATTATTTTCGTGATTACCTTTTTTTATATTTTAACCGTAGAAGCTTCTCATAGAATTTTAACTGATGAAGAACAAGTGCAAACTAAAATTCAAACTGTTCGGATGTGGATATTCTCTGATGAGTAATATGGGTCTTGAACTCTCCCACCCGGGATAAGACGTAAATGGCAATACTAACATATTGAAGTATCGAGTGCAAAAATGAAGCAGGTATATTTGTTTGCTCGCGCGTTTATCTTAAGTGCCCAGGTAGAAATGTAAAGACTATTGACTATGTGCAAATGAGCGGGTGGCGCCACGATGGCGACTAACGGAATTTTTCTCGTGCGACAATCGGCTGTGTCACTGTGCAATAAGATGTCAAAAAGTGTAAAAATAGTTGAAAAAATAGTGCAAGTTTGAAATAATTAAGCGAAAATGGAAATTACAGGCATCGTAGAGAATCTATACAAGAACAACGTAACCTGAACCTTTAGTTTCAGGTCAGCCCTGAAGAAGTGAACTGCAATGTTCATGAAATGTCGGCAAGTTTCGTAGTTTTGCACACGATTGAAACCCGAAAAAGCTTTAAATTTAAATTTATCATCATGAATCATCGTGAAAGTATTAAATCTATTATCAAAAAAAGTATTATTCTTAAAATTCTTCAATTGTGTCATTAATTGCTGAAAAGAATAAATTTTCACGATATACAGAGAAAAAATGTTCCAACAAATGAAAATGGTTTAAACAAATTAAAATTATTTTAAAAATTGCTAAATATCCTGTAGAAAAAAATATTACAATTAAATTCATTTAATTGTGTCATTAATTCCAGAAAGTAATAATTTTTCACCCTTTAAAAGGGGAAAAAATTGTTTAAACAAATAACATTTTTTAAAATAATTATGAAATAAGTTGAACAAGAACTATTACTCTTGACATTCATCAACTTTGTACGATTTATTCCGGAAGATAATAACTTTTCATGATTTACAGGGGGAAATAAATTGTTTAAACCAATAGTAATTGTTTAAAAAATTTACAATTATTTAAAATATACTTTAAAACTCGTCGCTTATCGATTGAAAATAATTCATGCTGAAATTTTTTGAAAATACCGTCTTTAGCATGAATTTGATAGAAAACTGCTGTTTTGCATTTTTTGTGGTATTTCCCGGGCACAATTAAAGGGGTTTGGGTGTGTCAAAATTAAAAGCTATTAGGTGGAAATTATTCCTCAAATACTCCTTCAGAGGTAACAATACTTTAATTCACAAAAAATGTATAACAATTACTTCTTCTTTTCATTTTTTTGACAATCGATCTTTTCCCTCTTAAAACCCCATGTTAATTTCAAAAGCCCGGGGGCACGGGTTGACGTTAAAAAAAAAATTACGGAATTAGTGAATTTTTAGCAAAGCAATTAAATATTCAAGCAAGTAGTTAGATTTTCAACCGAAAAGAGATTATTTTCCGCACATGAAAATTACTTTTCCACCAAAAAGGGCGAATTTTAAACAAAATGTATGATTTTTTAACCAAATAGTTAAATTTCTAACCAAAAAAGGTAAATTTCAACTGAAAATCAAATAATACCACGCATTTTTGTAATTATATTAAAACTGGTAAAATCACTTCTTTCAAAGTAGCGAACTTACTAATTTGAAAAGAAAAAAGATCACTTTCAGCGTAGTAGTTTTACTAGATTTTGTACATTAACCTCTTTCAAAGTAGGAAATTATTTGATTGTCACAGTACGGCACTGTATAAATAATTCAGTTTGTGCAACATTTTGAACTCAAATGGATTCGAAGACAAAGCTTTAGATCACAAAAAATAGCAAATAAATTTCGCAATAAAATAATTACTAAATTATTCTCAATTGCATATATTTCATATGCCATGAAATACTTCATTTTTGTTTGAAAATAAACAAATACGACAAAAACTCGGTACGGTACGTTTAAGGATGTACAGAAAAATTATATTTCATTATTTTTCGCTACAAAGCTAACATAAAAATTGTTGACATAGGTTGTGTACGACAGAAAATTGACAGATAATTATATAGATAGCTTTTAGTCCTGTTTCAGTGGACAAAATTACTACCAAAAATATCTTTACATCTCACATTTGCTGAATGTAAACAGCTGAAACAGTCTCCCTTTTCCAACTTGTTTTGAGGTTAAAAGTAGAAACCCGACCTAAACGAAACAAAATACTTTCGTGATTTTTGTTCTATTTCTATACTGCCAAAACGTAATTATATTCACATGATTTAGGTTACGTTATTCAAAATACCGAAATTAACGAAAAGGAAACGAAAGATTCGGTACTTTTTGGATAACGTAACGTAACGAAAGTTTCAGACGGGTTCCTGGTTAAAAGTTAAGTTACAAGAAAAATTAAATCTATAAAAAATCCCTTTTTTGTATGAATATATATTTGTATGTATGTATATATATATTTCGGTTTCGGTTTATATTCCTTTCGAATAGAACTGAAGGGCCTATGACAAAGCCACCGAACGCGTCCTCGGGTTGCGGATAGAGGGTCCACTTTCAACAAAATAGTCCAATTTTCAACCAAAACTTAAATTTTTGGTTAAAAAATAAATTTCCCACCAAAAAAAAATCGAATTTTCGTAAAAAATTAATTTTCAACAAAAAATAATTTTCTAAACAAAATTTGAATTATCAACAAAATAAGAAAATTTTAAACCAAAAAGTTTAATCTTCAACAACAACAAAAATTAATTTTCAACCAAAAAAAAATTAATAATTGTCAATAGAATAGTCCAATTTTCAACCAAAGAGAGGAATTTTCAACTAAACAGTTAAGTTTTTGTTCAAAAAATCGAATTTAACCAAAAATTAATTTTTATCAGACAACAAATTTTCAACAATATGGTCAAATTTTCAAACAAAGAAAGGAATTTTCAACGCAAAACGTTAAGTTTTTAATTAAAAAATTAATTTAAAAAAAAACTAATTTAAAACAAAATTAATTTTGATCAAACAAAACAAATTTTCAACAAAATAGTCAAATTTTCAAGCGAAGAAAGTAATTTTCAACAAAATACTCAAATTTGGCAACAAAGAGAGGAATTCCAATAAAAAAAGAGGAATTTTCAACTACAATTATGAATCTTCAACTAAAATAGTTAAGTTTTTGTTTAAAAAATAATTGTCAAACAAAAAAATCGAATGTAAAAAAAAGCAAAATTAATGTTCAACAAACAAAACGAATATTTAACAAAATTGTCAAATTGTGAACCAAAGAGAATAATTTTCAAATAAAATTAAGAATCTCCAAATGAAATAGTCAATTTTTTGTTTAAAAAATAAATTTTCCACCAAAAAATTGAATTTTCAAACAAAAAAATTAATTTTCAACAAAATAGTCCAATTTTCATCCAAAGTTAATTTTTTGTTTAAGAAATAAATTTTCCACCAAAAAATCGAAATTTTCAGAAGCAAAAATTAATTTTCAACAAACAAAACGAATTTTCAACAAAATAGTCAAATTTTAAAACAAAGAGAAGAATTTTCAACAAAATACTTCAATTTTTAACCAAAGAGTGGAATTTTTAACTGAAACAGTTAACTTTTTGTTTAAAACATTATTTTTCAAACAAAAAAATTAATTTACAACAATCAAAACAAATTTTCAAACAAAGAAAGGACTTTTCAGCAAAATAGTAAAATTTGCCAACAAAGAGAGGAACGTCCAACAAAAAAGAATTTTCAACTAAAATTATGAATCTTTAACAGAAATAGTTGAGTTTTTTTTTTAAATAATTGCCAAACAAAAATATCGAATTTCCAAAACACAAAATTAATTTTCAACAAACAAAATGAATTTTTAACAAAAAAGTCAAATTGTTAACCAAAGAGAGGAATTTTCAACTAAAATTAATTTTCAAAAAAACGATAGTCCAATTTTCAACCAAAAGTTAGGATTTTATTTGAAAAATCAATTTTCCAAAAATTGAATTTTCAAAAGGAAGAAAAATTAATGTTCAACAAACAAAAAGAATTTTCAACAAAATACTACAATTTTCGACCAAAGAGAGGAATTTTCAACTCAAACAGTTAAGTTTTTGTTTAGAAAATTAATTTTCAAGAAAAAAATAGAATTTAACACAAAAATAATTTTCATCAAAGACAAAAAATTTTCAACAGTATAGTCAAATTTTCAAGTGAAGAAAGAGATTTTTTAACTCAAACAGTTCAGGTTTTGTTTAAAAAATAATTTTCAACCAAAAAAATCGAATTTTCAACAAAATAGTCAAATTTTGAAACGAAGAAAGGAATTTCCAACAACATAGTCAAATTTGCCAACAAAGAGAGGAATTTCTGAAAAAAAAAAATAAAAAAATTTAACTGAAATAGTTAAGTTTTTGTTTAAAAAAAGGATTTTCAAGCAAAAAAATCGAATTTTCAAAATACAAAATTAATTTTCAACAAACAAAACGAATGTTTAAAAAATAGTCCCATTTTCAACCAGAGAGGAATTTTCAACTGAAATAGTTCATTTTTTGTTTAAAAAATTAATTTTCAAAAAAAGAGTCAAATTTTCAAACGAAGAAATGAATTTTCAACAAAATAGTGAAATTTGCCAAGAAATAGAGGAATTTCTAACAAAAAAGAGAAATTTTCAATTGAAATAGTTAAGTTTTTGTTAACAAAAAAAAATTTCAAGCAAAAAAATCGAATTTTCAAAAAACAAAATTAATTTTCAACATCAAAACGAATTTTTAACAAAAAAGTCAAATTTTCAACCAAAGAGAGGAATTGCCTAATAAAACAGTTAAGGTTTTGTTTAAAAAAATAATTTCCAAACAGAAAAAAGAATTTTCAAAAAATAAAATTAATTTTCAACAAATAGAAGGTATTTTTAACAAAATTGTCAAATTGTCAACCAAAAAAAGGAATTTTCAACTAAAATTAAGAATTTTAAACTCAAATATTCAAGTTTTTGTTTAAGAAATAAATTTTCCACCAAAAAAATCGAATTTTCAAACAAAAAAAATAATAATTTTCAAGAAATAAAACGAATTTTTAACAAAATAGTAAAATTTGCATTGAATTTCACTTAAAATGGCGAAAATCTTCGGAAATGAATTTATTTGTCGCGAGAATGGATCCAGAGTGTTCCTGAAGTTGGCAGCAATTATCCCGGATCGGATTCGTTCAAGTAAGAATAAAAAGACCAAGAGCACCACCCGACTAGCGACTAGCGGTTGCTGCGAGTCTCTACAAGTTTCTACAAGTCGAAGGCCAACATATCTGCAATCTTCAGTTTACGGAAAACATTTTTTTTCATTTATTTATTTTTTTTTTATTATAAGAAATATCTAGTCTAAATTTCAAAACAGAATATAACAATAATATAATAAAATAGTCAAATAGGGTCGAAAATATTTATTTTTGTTCTGCAATTAATTTTTTTTTAAATTAAAATTTTTACGTTTCGTCCCGGACTGACTCACAGGACTCATCGGTCCTAAAAATTAATATAATTGACATGAACTAATTTTTTTTTTAATTCACAAAAATTAATTATTGTTGTTAAAAAATAATTTTTCTTTAGTAGAAAACTAATTTTTTGATCTGAAAATGTAATTTTGAATTTGAAAATTCAACTATTTTATTGAAATTTTTTTTAATAATGAAAATTAATTTTTTGAACTGAAATTTAAACTATTTCAGTTGAAGATTCCCAATGTTAGTTGAAAATTTCTCGGGTTGAAAATGAATATTTTTTATTTGAAAATTCGATTTGTGTTAAAAATTAATTTTTTTAGATGAAAACTTAACCATACCAGTTGAAGATTCATAATTTTAGATGAAAATTTATCTGTTGGATTAAAAGTTGCATTATTTTGTTTAAAACTAGTTTTGTTTATTGAAATTTTTTTTTTTTAATTTGAATTTTCCATTTTTGGTTTAAAATTAATATTTTTTAATTGAAAATTCAACTATTTCTTTGAAAATTTATTTATTTTGTTAAAAATTTCTTTTTTGTGTGGAAAATTAATTCTTTGAACTGAATATTTAACTATTCAAGTTGAAGATTCATCATTTTAGTTGAAAATTTATCTGTTGGATTGAAAGTTGCATGAGTTGAATTTTCCACCCAAGAATATGAATTTGCATAAAAAAAATTAATTTTCAAGTAATCAACTGGATTGTCAACAAAATAATTAAATTTACAATTAAAAAAATTAATTTTTAACAAAAAAAACGAATTTTCCACCCGATAATATGAATTCACGCAAACAGTTGAATATTCCAAAAAATAGTTAAACTGTCAGTTAAAAAATTAGTTTTTAACAAAAAAGAAGACGAATTTTCTACAAAAGAATTGAATTTTCTACAAAAGAGTTGAATTTTCAACCCGAGTATCTGAATTTTCAACAAAAAATATCACTTTCACGCAATCAGTTTAATTTTTAACAAAAAAGTTAAATTTTCAGTTAAAAAATTAGTTTTTAACAAAAAAGAAAACGAATTTTCTACAAAAGAGTTGAATTTTCAACCCGAGTATATGAATTTTCAAAAAAATATCACTTTCACGCAATCAGTTTCATTTTCAACAAAATAGCTAAATTTTCAGTTGAAAAAGAATATGAATTTTCAACAAAAAAAGCAAATTTTCACGCATTCAGTTGAATTTTCAACAAAAAAGTTAAATTTTCAGTTAAAAAATTAGTTTTTAACAAAAAAGAAAACTAATTTTCTACAAGTGTTGAATTTTCAACCCGAGAATATGAATTTTCAACAACAAAAAGTTAATTTTCACGCAATCAGTTGAATTTTCAACAAAAAAGTTAAATTTTAAGTTAAAAAATTAGTTTTTAACAAAAAAGAAAACTAGTTTTCTACAAAAGAGTTGAATTTTCAACCCGAGTATATGAATTTTCAACAAAAAATATCACTTTCACACAGTCAGTTTAATTTTCAACAAAATAGCTAAATTTTCAGATGAAAAAATTAATTTTTAACAAACAAAAAAACGAATGTTCTGTAAAAGAGTTTCTTTTTTCTACACAAGAATATGAATTTAGATTTAAAAAAAAACGTTAATTTTCAAGCAGTCAGTTGAATTTTCAACAAAATAGTTATATTTTGAATTAAAAAAATTATTTAGAAAAAAAACGAATTTTCTACAAAAGGAGTTGAATTTGCAACCCAAGAATATGAATTTAAAAAAAAAAATTAATTTTAAAGCAATCAATTGAAATATCGAAAAAATATTAAAATTTTCATTTGAAAAAACTAATTTTTAGGAAATAAGAAAAAACTAATTTTTTACAGAAGATTTGAATTTTCAGCCCAAGAATATGAATTTTCAACAAAAAAAGCTAATGTTCACGCAATCAGTTGAATTTTCAACAAAATAGCTAAATTTTCAGTGAAAAAATTAGTTTTTAACAAAAAAGAAAACGTATTTTCTACAAAAGAGTTGAATTTTCAACAAAAGGGTAAATTTTCTAGCAATCAGTTTAATTTCCAACAAAATATATAGTTCAATTTTCAATTAAAAAATAAATAAATTATTAAAAAAAAAAAAGGATTTTCTACACAAGAGTTCATTTTTCCACCCAAAAAAATGAATTTTGATCAAAAAAGTTAATTTTTAAGCAGTCAGTTGAATTTTCAACAAAAAAGTTGAATTTTCAGTAAAAAAGATCAATGTTGAACAGAAAAAATCTAATTTTTTACAGAAGATTTGAATTTTCAACCAAAAAATATACATTTTGAACAAGCAAGTTCATTTTCACGCAATCAGTTGAATTTTCAACAACTTGCCATTTAAAAAATTCTAATTTCTCCAAATTTGAAGCTTGCAAATTGAAAATATTTAAAAAAAACTAATTTGAATCACTTTTGTTAATTTTCAGAGCCTTCTGCAGTTGCACGCAGTCGCTTCGGGCCACAATGATGCAAACTTCGTCGATTTCATAGAAAACGAGTACCTCCAGGAACAAGTCGATTCTATCAAAGAAATCGCGAGTCATGTTACGAATCTGGAACGTGTCGGTGAAGGTCTTGGCGTTTTCGTTTTCGACAAGGAACTAAATGAATAAATCACGTTTTACCTCTATCGTAAAATATTTTATCATCGGAGGTAATGTCTGTGATATGCTCAACTGAATTCAATTATAAGTCTCGAATTCAATTATAAGTCTCTATGAAGGCGCCCCGTATTATTTTAAATTTTAAGAAACAATTCAGGTTCTAACTTAAAAAAGAAAATAGTACTTAATGGCACAAAAGGCCTGTAGTCTTGTAATTATTTTGTGTTTCTTACCTTTCATTTACTTATTTTTCTTTTGTCTTTATGAATCATTGCTCCTATAATCATGTGTGGCAGAAACCCCTGAGTCATTAAGACTTTAGTCAATTACGTATTTCAATTCCACACTCTAAAAAAGAAATTACTATTCCATAGAATAAGGAACTTTGCACGAAAAATCAAAAGCGTGTTTTCTATCAAACATGCAGCGAAGAACTGTAATTTTATTTAACTGTAAGAAATAAAAAGACGAGTATTTTATCGTGAATTACGTTTTTCTTTGTTGTCCTCTTCCGATTCAGTAATTATAGAATTTCCAACTTTATTCTCAAAATTTCCTGATCTTGTAACATTTTTAACATAGTATCTTTTATAAACGGAATAAACTAATTTCAGATTGAAATTTCAAATTTATTTACTCACACCAAAAAAGATGAATTTGCAATACAGAATGATGAATTTTTTTACAGTTGAATGTTCAACAAAAAGATAAATTGTCAATGAAAAATGTAATAGTTGATATTTGAACACAAAAAAGAAATGAATTTAAAAAAAAACAGTTAAATTTTCAACAAAATAATAACATTTTTGACAAAATAGTCGAATTTTTAACCAAATAGTTGAAATTTCAACTGAAAACTGACATGAATTTACAACCAATAATGGAACAATTAAATTTTCACTTAAAAAAATTAATTGAAAAAAAAAATAATTTTCAAGAAAATAGTCCAATTTTTACCCAAAGATATAAATTTTCAACTAGAGTGATGTTTTTTCCACTTAAAAAGACGAATTTTCAACAAATAAATATTTGCCAGACAAAAAAGAAAAAAAAGTTCATCCAAATTGTTGAACTTACAATCCAAGTGACGAGTTCTCAACAAAAGAGTTGAATTTTCGATAAAAAAAAATTACTTTTGAACAAAATAGTTAATAAATTTACAACCGAAAATGAAATAGTTAATTCTCACTTAAAAAATTAATTAAAAAAAAAAACTCAACAAAATAGTGCAGTTTTCATCTTCAACCACAAAATAATGTAATAGTAGACATTTCAAAAAGAAAATATTTTTATTTTAAATCAAAAACAGTTGAACACAACCAAAAAAGATGGAATTTCTACTAAAATAGAAGTATTTTCAAACCAAAGTCGAGTTTTAAAAAAAAATAGTTAAATTTTCAAACAAGAAAAATTTTAGGGGAATTTTTAACGCTAAAATATGAATTTTCAATAAAACAGTTGAATATTCGACCCAAGAATATTAATTTTCAACAAAAAAGTTCATTTTCAAGCAATCAGTTGAATTTTCAAAAAAATAGTTAAATTTTCAGTTGAAAAAAGTTAATTTTCAAGTAATCAACTGGATTGTCAACAAAATAGTTAAATTTTGGTTAATCAGAATTTTATTTGATTAATTTTTATTCTATATTTTTTTCGTTTCCACAAATTTTGAATTAAATAGTTGAATTTTTAAGCGAAAAATATTTATCTTTAACCAAAAATGATGTAGTGTAATTTTTATTGAATCGAATTAATTTTCAATTAAAAAAAAAACGAATTTTCTACAATACAGTTGAATTTTATACCAAATAGTTGAAGTTTATACCAAATTGTGAAATTTTCCAGTCAAAAAGACGATTTTCCTATAAAACAGTTGAACTTTCAAACCGAGAATATGAATTTTCAAAAAAAAAAAAATTATTTTACAACCAAGGACTTTAATTTTTGATCCAAAAAGATGAATTTTCAGCGAAACATATAATATTTCATATTTCAAGAAATAATATTTTAATTAAAAATAAAAAATAGATGTATTTACCCGAATAAAGACCAATTTTGGAACAAAATACATAAATCCCTATCTACAACAGATTAATTCTCAACCAAACAGCTGCATTTTTAACAAAAAAATTGGGGTTTCCCAAACAATAGGAATTTCAACAAAAAACATCAATTTTCGACCAAATAGTTAAATTTTATACGAAATCGTTTACTTTTTGGGTTGAAAATACGAATTTTTTTCCAAAACAGTTAAATTTTCAACTAAAAAATGTGAGTTTTTAACAAAAAGGTTAATTTTCAGTTGCATTTTTAACAACAAAAAAATATGAAATTTCCACAGAAAGAGATACATTATAAAACTAAAAATATAAATATTCAACAAAATAGTTGAATTTTCGATTTAAAAAATTTGTATAAAAGAAGAAGCAAAATTTTGATCAAGCTGTTGATTTATCAAGCCAAAAAGACAAATTTTCAACCAAACAGTTGAATTTTCAACCAAGAAGTATGACCTGTTTAGAAAAAAGTGTTGAATTTTGAACAAAATAATTCAATTTTGAACGATTGATAAGCAGAACAAATTTTTATATACTTGTCCAAATCAAAAATCCTCTTCAGCTCTGCTGGGATTCGAACCCAGGTCTGCAGATTGCAATCGCTAGACCTGGATTCGAATCCCACACTTTGTTAAATAAATTATTATACTAATTTGTGCGTTTTTATTTTTCAGGTAAGTAGTGGTCTCCAATCGTTTGCAAAAACCAACCAGTTGACCCCGCCGGTACCGGACGGGAGATATGCGAAGCAAGCAGCAGCCGAGGCCTTCCTTCCGGTGGCCGCAGCAGCGCGGCGATAACATTACCGGTAAATAATACACGTGTATTTGAAAATACGTGCACGAACTTTATGCTTTTAGCACAATTTTGCCTGTCCCGATACCATAGTATCAAATGGCAGACGCTTATGTGCAATTTTTTTTTAATTTATACATAGTATACTCTAAATTTAAATCAGTCAGCATTTGACTGATTAAATTAATCAAGCATGCTTTGACCGAAGGGACGGTCATTTCTACTGACAAAAAAGTCGTTTTAACAGATGAATCAGTGAATATTGTTGACTGAATCAATCAGTCAATCGAAGTGACTGATTTTAAGTCAATGGAAGTGACTGATTTGTCTGCTATAATAAAAGAGTAAAATTATTTTTAAATTAAAAGTTACGCATTAGATCAATGAAACTTACTGATTTGATTAGTGAAAGTTACTGATTACGTCATTCAAAATGACTTTGTTTAGATCATTCAAAATTACTGAATCGGTCAGTGGACGTTTCTTTCTGAATAAATCATTTTGTCTTTATTGGTAGAAAATAAATGTTTTTGGTCAAAATTCATCTCTTTGATTGAAAATTTAACTGTACCCTTTATTCAAAATTCGTTTTTTTTTATTGTTGATAATTCAACTACTTGGTGGAAAGTTAAACTAATATGTTAAAAATTCAGTTTTGTTGTTGTTAATAATTCATTATTTTTGATAAAAACTTATTTCTCTTGTTGAATTTATTATAATTTAACTACTGTTAAAAATTCGTTTTTTTTGTTGTTAAAAATAAATTATTGCGCTGAAAATTCATCTTTTTAGTTCAATTCAATGGTTTTTTATTTTTAAATAAAATTGTTCTGATTAAAATATAAACTTTTTTTGATTTAAAATTGAAATCTCTATTAGTCAAAATATCTACTATTACATTGATTATACAAAATAAAATAGAATTAATCTTTTTTTATTGAAAATTTTACTACTTAGTTGAACTTCTTTGTTACGAATTCATTTTTTTATTCAATTTTTTACTTGAAAATTCATCATTTTGTTTGAAAATTAATTCTGTTGATTCAAAACTTAGCTATTCCTTTTTCGGCTGTAAATTGATTTTTTTTTTGTAAATTCGACTATTTGATGGAAATTTCATGTAATTTCTTAATGATTGATAAATCTTTCAGGGCATTTAAAAAGTTTTCAAGGAATTTGATAAGATTTTCGAGCATTTCAATGACTTTAAGGGATTGTAAAAGCTCTCAAGCCATTTTAAGAAGTTTTTCAGGATTTCAGAAAATATAATCAGATTTCATGTAATTTCACGATTTTTCAAATTATTTTAATTGATTTCAAAGAATTTTTTAAAGATTTCATGGTATTTTCAAAAATCACAACGAATTTTCAGGAGCTTCAAGAAATTTGAATACTTTTCTAAGGGAAATTAAGGGATTTTAATATTTGAGGGTATTTTAAATGATTCAAAGAAATTTTTGATTGATTTAAATAATTTGTAAGTATTCCAAAGTATTTTAAAGATTTCTTAAATCTTACATAGTATTTTGAAAAGCTTTATGTTTCAAGGGATTCAAAAATATTTCAAAGAATTTTAAATATTTTAGGATATTTTGAAAAATTACGAGAAATTTTCAAGAGCTTTAACAAATTTCAAAGGATTTAAAAGATTTTAGGCAATTTTTAAAACTCTCAGAGAATTTTAAAAAGCTTGTAAAAGTTTCAATGCATTTGAAATGATTTCAAAGGATTTTAAATATTTTGAAGTATTCTTAAGAATTCCGAGGAATTTTTAAGAGCTTTAACTAATTTCCTATAGATTTTAAGATATTTGAAGATATTCCTAGATTTTATAAGATTTCCGAGGATTTTAATGATTTGATAACATTTTAAAAGCTCTCAACGTATTTTAATGAATTTTCCAGGATTTTAGGAAATATAAAAATTTCATAGAATTTCACAGAATTTTTTAATATTTTGATGAATTTCAAAAAATGTTCTTCACAAGTGAAGGATTTCGTAGGGTTTCAAAGATTTGAAAATATTTTGGAATATTTTTTAGAATTAATTTGAGTTCGTTTGGAATTCACACTGATTTCGTATTAATTTATCCTGAGTTCTTTTATATTCTTTAGAATTCTTTGGAATTCTCTTGAATTTCCTGAATTTTGAATTCTTCTAAATTCACTGAATTCTATTCTATTTAATGAATTTCCAAAAGAATTTTTGTTAAATCGTCTTAATTTTTTCTAAACTTATTTCAAGATTAGTGAATTCAATGAAGTTTTAAAATTATTATTATTTTTTAAATATTTTTTCATATATATTATATATATATATATATAATGACGTTAAAATATTTTCTGTATAGGAGAATATAACTTTGGTCGATATTGTAGATTTCCATTTTATGTGTGGATTACTCTTATCGATCCGTTACCTTCTCCGATTATAATACATATTTCTAATAAGAAAATTAATAATATTACGTCGACCTAACCGACCTAAAATTTATTTTTTGACCGGGAAATTACAAACTTTTCCAATAAAAATATATCCAGGCATTTGCAATATTAGCAATTTTATATCACATGATGATGTAATGCAATTTAAAATAATCTTTCTATCTTTTTTTTTAATGACAAGTTCAGTTGTTATCTTTTTTAATCACGTTCTCTAGTTTGCAATGCGTTATTATAAAATATTTTACTTTAAACATTTTCCATTTTAGATCTTCATTCTTAAGCGTAAATTTTTAATTCAAAGAATTTAAACATGCAGTTTTAAAGACTTGAGGAAGAGAAAAATTAAAATTATTAATAATATTTCAAATTGAACTGAACATCAAGTATTTTAATTGAACAATAATTGATTTTACAAGAAAATAATAAATTTGATAAAAATTAAAGAATTTGCAGACTTTAATGATAAAAATTGAACTATTTCAATTCAAAAAGCCTTAGTAGTTAAACAAATATAAACATCCAATTTAAACTTTAAAAACTATTCTCTTCACATATTATTTAAGCCTAAAATATTCCACTCTCAACCAATTCAGTTTAAACATTTTGTAATTAAAACAAGCAATTTTTAATTCAATATTTAAAACTAAACAATTTTAAACTGAATTATTTAAACTGTTTAAACAAATTTTGTTGTAAATGAAATCGTTAAATTTTTATGTATAAATAAAAATTGAACACTCTCTAATTTATACAAAATTCAAGATAGCTTAAGAGATATCTAAAACTTTTGCAAATATTTTATAATCAATTTAAAACTTGAAATGATTTCAAATAAATTGAAAAGAATGTAGATTTCGGCATATTGAGAACAACAATTTTAGAAGCTTTTTAAGAATTGTGAAAGCTTTCATGAGAGTAAAAAAATTTTCGTACGATTCCTAGGAAAATTGAAAATGATTTTTTATTTTGAAAAATTAATAATTTAGAAGATTTTTAAGGCAATTTTTTCAATTTTGCAGGATTTTTTCAGGATATATTCAAGTTATTTAAAAAGATATTTATACGTTTTTGACAAAATAATTTGAAGAGAATATTTAAAAATATTTCAACCGAAAAATAATTTTTGATAAATAAATAACAATTTAACAATCATTCATTTGTAATTTCTTAAAATAAATAATAATAATTTCACTTCCAATTCAAAAAGTGTTTAGTTTAAAAAAATGTAATCCTTCTAAAAATTATATAATTTTCAAAATTTATGATTTTGGAAAATTCTGTATTCCAGATCTGAATTATAAACTTTTTTCGAAAATTCACTGATCTAATTCAGAATTTCATACAATTTTTGAAAATTCTTGGGAAATTTCTTGTTCCAACTCAAAATTATAATTTTCCTCGAAAATTGACTGTTCCAAATCAGAATTAGAATTCTTCTAACAAATTTTCTCTTCTAAATCAGGATTGCAATTCTTTTTAAATATTCGTTATCACAGATTTAAATTATAAACCTTTTTCCGAAAAGTCACTGAGACAATTCAGAATTGCATACAATTTTGTAAAATTTTTGGAAAATTATTTGTTCCAATTCAAAATTATCATTTTTCTTACAAATGCACTGTTCTGAGTAAGGATTATAATTCGTATAAAAAATTTCCTCTTCAAACTCAGAATTATAATTCTTTTGGAAAATTCTTCATTCCAGATCTGAATTATGAACTTTTTTTTCGAAAATTTACTAATCCATTTTAGAATAGCATAAAATAGCTTTGGAAAATTTCCTGTTCCAACTCAAAGTTATAATTATATTCGAAAATTAACTGTTCCAAGTCAGAATTATAATTCATCTTATAAATTTCTCTTCTAAATCAGAATTATAATTCTTTTGGAATATTCCTCATTCGAGATTTGAAATATAAACTTTTTTTCAAAAAATCACAGTTTCCATTTAGAATTAATATAATCAGAATTCAATATAATCTTGGAAAATTGTTGGAAAATTTCTTGTTCCAACTCCAAATTATCATTTTTCTCGAAAATTCACTATTCCAAAGCAGAATTATAATTCATTTGGGTAATTCTCTATTACAGATTTGAAACTTTATCTTTATTTTTTTTTAATTCACTGATCCAATTAAGATTTACATTTAATTTTGGAAAAATTTCGGAAAATTTCTTGTTCCAACTCAAAATGATCATTTTTCTCGAAAAGTCACTGTTCCGAGTGATAATTATAATTCTTCTCAAAAATGGTCTCTTCCAAGTCAAAATTATAATTCTTTTGGAAAATTCTTTATTCAAGATCTGAATTATAAACTTTTTTTTCTCGAAAATTCACTTATCCAGTTCAAAAATAAATATATTTGCTTCGGAAAATTTCCTGTTCCAACTCAAAGTAATTATAATTTTACTCGAAAATTCACTGTTCCAAGTCAAAATTAGAATTCGTTATACTTCTTTTTTAAATCCAGTTACAACTCAGAATGATAATTTTTTTTGCGAAATTCCCTGAACCAACTAAAAATTATCGTTCTTTTCAAAAATTCCCCGTTCCGAACCAGAATCATAATTCTTCTCAAAAATGTCCTCTTCCAAGTCAGAATGATAATTCTTTTCGAAAATTCTTTATTCCAGATTTGAATTATAATTTTTTTCGAAAATTCACTGATCCAATTCTGAATATTGATAAAAGATTAAAATTGTACATTTTAAAGTTTAACTGCATTTAATTATAAATTGTTCGATTGAAAAGTTTTGAATGCTTCCATTTTCAAGTGTAAATTATTGACAGTTTGAATAAAAAAAATTTGAATAACAAATTTTTTAAACTCTAATTTTAAAAGTCTAAAATTCAAGAGTTCTACTTGGAGTGTTTTAATTCACAGTTTAGTTTTTATGTCTTCAAATGAAGAAATGTTCAGCTTTAAGAGTTCGAATTTTTTAAGTCCATTGACCGGGAAATATGTTTTCAAACCCGGAAAAACGGGAAATGACCGGAATTTTTTTTCTTTGATTAAAACGGTCATCCTGTTAGTTTTATTATGAGATTATCTGTCAAATTGACTTTTTAAATGACAAAGACTGTTAAACAGTTTCTTTGACGTGATAGTCATGAAATTGGAACTAGTAACTTCCTTTCGAATCATGTCATTGTCAAATTAATTCTGATTGCCTCTAATGACTTGACTGGATTCTTATCAAATTGTATCCCTGATATACTCTATCGAATCTAAGATTTCAAATAGAAAAATGGCACGCATTATCTTCTTTGTTCAACTTACCATCTTATCTTATGCCATAAGATAAGGTTATGGGTTCATCACCTTTAAAGATGCATATATATGCATCTTAAATATTATGTTATTGATTATGTATATTAATTAATATATATATATATATATATTATATCATTATACATATTATATTATATATATTAATATTATATGCTAGTTTTGACAAAGTAACGGCTTCTACCTCATTGTGACCGAAGAAACACTCTGACTAAGTCGCATCTTTTCGAGTTCCAATTCAAAATAGTTTACGTGATCCAGTCTTGGACTACGTCCCTTTGACTGAGACTTTCGGTCGTCACAGAGCAACTTTCCGAATGGAGTCCGCGGTGTTAACGTTCGCGAAAGGACTCATTATTGAATTACATCCGAGTTTATTCAATTCATCATCCGGTAAAACTCCGTTGGTGTTTTCCGTCGGAAGCGGAGAACCAACCGACAAAGCAACTCACTCTCGCCCTTTCAAGCGTAAAAAGGTACATGTAAGTTTTAATTTATGTAACTCGTAACTCTGTTCTTACTCTTTCTGATAAAATAATTGTTAAAGTAACTATCTCACACTTGTTTAAATTCTGAATCCTGACACAGTCCGCATAGGGCTGATAAGTGACACAGAAACCCACAATTAAATAATTGGTCAGGTCTGACCAACCTGAGATAATCAGCACACTGGTCTCTCTCTTTTCCTATTTTCCATACTACCCTCGCCTTTTGCTCGGGACGTGACACACACACACACACACATATATATATACATATAGATATATATTGGATTCTACGAAAATCAATTGGGGTAAATTTTGTACTTATTTCTGATAAATTTAAATTTAAAGGAATGTTCTAGTTCTTCATCAGATTATATAGAATGCCCTATAGTTCTTGCCTTTTCGCTTATGGGCGTCAAGGTTGTCGATATTTACATTTCCGTTGAGTCATTTCCAGAGAAAGAAACATACTAACGAGATTCGTTTGAGTCAAAATAATAATGGTTCACTCAAATGTATTTGATGGAAAACTCGTTTCTCTTTTGGTAGAAGAAATTATGGTTGAAAAATTATCTTTCTTGGACAAAAAGTCAACTACGTGTTTGAGAGTTGATCCGGTATGTCAAAAGTTAATCTTTTTGCTTGAAAATGCATTATTTTAGTTAAAAAGGCATGCCCATCGTTGTAGTTTGGACTACTATGCAAAAAATTGATTTTTTTTTTGAGTTTGAAAATGAATCTTTTGACTGAAAATTTAACTATTATATTTTCGGTTAAAAATTGATCTTCCTCACTTGAATATTGAAATTCTTGGTTTAAAATTTATGTAGTTTGCTGAAAAGGTGTCCTCTTTCATAGAAAATTATTCCTTTTGGTGGAAAATTTGTCTCTTTTGTTGAAAATGTAACTTTCTAGTTCTTCATCAGATTATAAAGTATACCATATAGTCGTTATCTTTTAGGTTATTACAGGCGTCAATCTTGTTTTTCATAGATGTTTACGTTTCATTAGTCAGTTAAAAAAAAAAATATACTCACTATAAATTCGGTTAAACTGATATCACAATTCATATAATCTTCTACTTTTATGTGAAAAGTACGATTGGTCGCTGAAATTTAGTTTAGTAAGAATTCGTATTTCTGGGTAGGAAATAAACCTTTATGATAGAAAATGAATCTTTGCTGGACGAAAATTCAACTGCGTGATCTAGAGCTCAACTACTTTAACAAAAATTCATGTTTTTGCTCCAAGTTAGAATAATTATTATTGCTCAACAGAATTTTTGTTTAATTCTTTTTGCATTCCCTGCCTCAGTTGAGAATTATAAGTATTTTGAATAATTCCCTGTCTCAAAGTAGAAGCTATAATTCTTTCCCGAAATTCCATGCCTCAACTAAGAATGATCATTTTTAGGAAAATGCACTGTTCTAGGTTTCCACCGGCCAGGTAGACATCCCCAGAATAGCAGTAAATGCCATCTAAAAATGACATTGGCTTGCAGTATAACAGCGGTAAATCACACTTGCAGCTACGCCTCACGGCCGTGAGATGGGTGGCATGCTGAAATTACAAGGATAGGCCGGCGAATTCCTCGTTTGTCTTAAGAACAGGAAGCAAGGAAAGGATGAGAGCTCTCTGCATCCATCTCGCAAGTGCCTCGGCATATTTTAACAAGCGGGAATAGCTTTAAGTTTACGAACCAGTGATAATCCTGTCACCGTAGCAGACTCGCGTCATCCTTGAGCCGATTCGTCCACTCAATGTAGACGTTTCGCCGGTTCGTCATCGCGTTTCCATTTACATTTTTTTTGCATTACCCCGAACTCTAGGTTTATCGGCACTGCTTGCCAACCAATTGTCGGGTGCTCTGCGCGTTCGATCGTTTTGAACTGCATCCACTACTTTTTGATGGTTTGATGGTGTTATTTTTGTTCCCACGAGCAGCCAGGGAAAGGCTTTGTCCGTTCTCGTAGAGCCTCGATAAGGCTGCATACATTGAGAGTTCGGCCGATATACCAGAGACAACATTTAAGACAACTTACGCAGTTGCCGTTCAGCTTTCAGCACGGTTGTTACGCCTTCGCTCAGATGTTTTTCCTTCAGGACCATCCCTGGACAATTGTCCGCGACTGCTCATTATTAATTGTAACCATAATCATCAGAAGCCCATGGTACAGGGATCCTCCAGCCGCAACCCGAAAACGCGTTAAGTGGTTCCGTCATAAGCCCTTCGAATGATAGAGGGTCCCCGTACCAAGGGTTTCTGCTGAATATGGTCACAATTATTAATAAGCAGTGTCGAAGAATTGCCCAGGGATAGTCTCGAAGGAATAATTCCTAAGCAGAGGCTTGAGAACCGTGCCAAAAACTGAATGGCACCTGCGCAAGGTATCTTAAACGGTGATTCTCGGATACCGGGCGGCCTCTCAGAGTATGCAACCTCATCTTTGCAAACAAGGCTCTACAAGGATACACGAACCCTTTCCCTATCCGCTCGTAAGAATAACAATAACACCACCGAACCACCGAAAAGTTGTGAATGCGGTTCAAAACGATCTAACGCGTGAAGCACCCGACAATCGTTTGCCAAACAGTGCCGATCACCCTGGAGTTCGGGGTACTGAAAATAATTCAGATGGAAACATGACGCCTAACCGGAAAAATGCTCACAGTAAGTGGACGAATCAACTCAACGATGATATTTAATAAAACTACGTTGCCAGCATCATCCCTGCGACACAGGCTCCATGACGCGTATGCACACTCTGTGATGCCAGAAACACCCAGAGCTTCAGCATGTTTCGCATTATTCTTTGTGAAATCAACATGCCTACCTCTTGAAAGATAAATGAGTACGCGGAGAGCTTCTCCAACCGTTGCTTGAACAAGCTGCAGACGAAGATAAGGACACGAAATTTAGTCCAACCACAGAAAGCGGACACTTTCCCAAATATGATAGCGCTTATAGGACAAGGAGGATCATTGACATTCAGGTTCCTCCTAAGCCCCAAGATCTAGCTTAAACTGATGCCTCCCTTCTTGAGGACATCTCGAAAGAGTCTGACCTCTGGACCATCAATTGTTTAGTTTATGATGCTTCGAGAGCATTGGCTGAACCAACTCGCCTCTTTAGTAAACACCCTATTTCTGTCAAAAATCCGCCCAAGCCCAACAAGGTAGAGACTTTTTGGAGAGAGGTATACAAGATCCCGAAGACACTAAAGTTGAAAGAAGATACTGATTTTCTGCCAACAAAATTAATTTTTAATAAAATAAAACCAAGAAGATTAATCAGATACCAAAAAAGTCGTATTTTTTACCAAATTTAAGATGTATTTTCAATTAAAAAAATAATTTTTTAATAAAAAATAAGATTTAAATTTTCAGTTTCAAAAATTAAATTTCAACAAAAGAAAACGAATTTTTAACAAAATAGTTACATTTTCAACGAAAGCAATCAGTTTTCAACTAAAAAATGTGAATTTTCGATCAAGAGGATTAATTTCTTTTTTTTTAATTTTGAATTAAAAATGATAATTTCAAATAAAAATGGAATAGCTAAATTTTCTGCCAACAAAATTAATTTTTAATAAAATAAAACCAAGAAGATTAATCAGATACCAAAAAAGTCGTATTTTTCACCAAATTTCGTTTTTTAAATTTGAATTGAGTGTTGTCCAATTTTGTCTTCGTATTTTCAGTTTTTGCAATTTTCCCAAACTTTCATAATTAAATCTGAATGTCGGGCGTTATAAAGATAGAAAATTTGTATTAATTCTGAAATAAATTTGCTAAATAAGAAATGATTGTTGACCAGGATTCGGATGGGTGGCATTTAGAGGCCGGAGCTTTAGTCTTGGCAGACGGGGGAGTATGCTGCGTGGATGAATTCGCAACGATGAGTTCTCACGATCGAGCCTGTGTCCACGAAGCAATGGAACAGCAGACAATTTCGATTGCAAAAGCTGGACTCGTGAGCACATTAAATTCCCGATGCAGTGTGATTGCAGCGATTAATCCGGAAGGTGGCCAATTCAAGGAAGACAGAGAATACAAAACTCGTCTCGGAAATCCTCTACTTTCTCGATTCGATCTTATTCTTCTCCTGAAAGACACGAGAAATCCAACTTGGGATAAAATGACTTCAGATCACATTTTAAAAGCAGCTCGCGAGCCTCCTGATGAGAGCGTTAAAAGGTAAAGTCTTCAAAAAGACGAATTCATAACAAAAAATTAATTAGTTGATATTTTACCCAAAGAAATATGTTAATTTCAAGTTAAAATTAGTTAAATTGAATAAAAACAGGACGGATTTCCAACAAAATAATTGAATTCTCAACTAAAACTGATTAATTTTTAATCAAACTGTGGGATTTTAACAAAAAAGAGTTTTAACAAAAGAGTTTTAACATAAGAGTTTGATTTTAAACGAAAAAGTCAAAGTTTCTACAAAAAAAAAGAAGGATTCTCAACAAAATACGTACATTTTTAACGAAATAGTTGAATTTTCAACCAAGAAGATTAATTTTCTACCCCAAAATACAAATTTTCAACAAATTTCTAATCAAATAGATTAATTTTTAACCGGAAAATACGAATTGTCAACAAAATACATCAATTTTTGAACAAATGGTTGAATTTGCAACAAAAAATGCAATAGTTGATATTTTCAAATTTTAAATAAAAAATAGTTGAATTGAATCAAAGAAGGACCAATTTCCAACAAAATAGTTGAATTCTCAACCAAAACTGATTCATTTTTAATTAAACCGTTGAATTTTAACGAAAAAGATGAGCCTTCTACAAAATAGTTGAATTTTCAACTAAAAAGATTAATTTATTACTAAAAAGAGACGAATTTTCAACAAATTACATACATTTGTAATGGAATAGTTTAATTTTCAACCCAGAAAAATAATTTTTTACTAGCAAATACGAATTTTCAACAAAATACATAATAATTTAAACAAATAGTTGAATTTTTAACTAAGAAGATTAATTTTCTACCAGAAAATACAAATTTTCAACAAATTACATAATTTTTTATCAACTGGTGGAATTTGCAACAAAAAATGTAATAGTTGATATTTTGACCAAGGAAAGATTTAAATTTTAAATCAAAAACAGTTGAATTGAATCAAAAAAGGACGAATTTCCAACAAAATAGTTGAATTCTCAACCAAGAAGATTAATTTTCCACCCGAAAATACAAATCTTCAACAAATTACACAAATTTCTAATCAAATAGATTAATTTTCTACCAGAATATAGGAATTTTCAACAAAAGCCATCAATTTTTAAACAGATAGTTGAATTTTCAACAAAAAATTCATCTCTTTTGGTAGAAATTCATTATTTTAGGTTTAAAATGTAACTGATTCGTTAAAAAATAATCTGTTTTTGTTGAGGATTCAACTATTTTGTTGAAAATTCTATTGTTTTTATCAAAATGCATCTTTTTGGCTTGAAAATTCAGCTTTTTTGTAGAAATTTTTCTTTTATTATTAATTTAAATTTATGAATTTGGCAGAAATTTCAACTCTTTTCTTGAAAATTCACATTTTTTGGTCGAAAATTCAACAGTTTTGTAGAAAATTGTTTTTTTTGGTTAAAAAATTCACGAATTTGGTTTAAAATTACTTTTTTTTCGTAAATTCATATTTTCGGGTTGAAAATTCAACTTTTTTGTAAAAAATTTGTCTTTTGGCTTAAAAATTAAAGAATTTGTTTGAAATTTTTGTTCGCTCTTGACTTTAAAATCTTTCTTGGTTAAAAATTCAACTCGGTTTTTTGAAAATTAGTCGTTTTGTATAGACAATGCATTCCTTTTGGTAGAAATTTTATCTTTTTGGTTAAAAATACAACTGTTTGATTGAAAAATATACTGTTTTTATTGGAAATCAATTAGGCTGAAAATTCATCTGTTTTGTAGAAAATTCGCTTGAAAATTTAAGAATTGGGCAAAATTTAAACTATTTTGTTGAAAATTCATATTTTCGGATAAAAAATTTCACTGCTTTGTAGAAAATTCGTCCTTTTGACATGAAAAATCAACAGTTTTTTTTTCATTCTTGAATTACTGGTTAAAAAATAAACTCTTGTTTTGAAAATTAGTCTTTTTGGAACAAAAATGCATCCCGTTTGTTAGAAATTCCATCTTTTTTGGTTAAAAATACAACTATTTGGTTGAAAATCCATCTGTTTTGTATAAAATTAAATAAAATTAAAAATTAAAATTAGATAAAAAAATTAAATAAGAATTTGGCAGAAATTTAAACTATTTTGTTCAAAATTCATATTTTCGGGTTCAAATTTTAACTGTTTCGTAGAAAATTCGTCTTTATGGCTTGAAAATTTAAGAATTTGGTTAAAGCTTTTTTTCGCTCTTGAATTTAAAATCTTTCTTGGATGAAAATTCAACTCTTGTCTTGAAAATTAGTCTTTTTGGATAGAAAATAAATCCCTTTTGGTAGAAATGTCATCTTTTTGGTTAAAAATACTACTGTTTAATTAAAAAATATACTGTTTTAGTTGGAAATTAATTATTAGTTTGATAATTCATCTGTTTTGTAAAAAATTCGTCTTTTTTGCTTGAAAATTTAAGAAGTTGGCAAAAATTTAAACTATTTTGTTGAAAATTCATATTTTCGGGTTAAAAATTTAACTGTTTCGTAGAAAATTCGTCATTATGGCTTGAAAATTTAAGAATTTGGTTAAAGCTTTTTTTCGCCCTTGAATTTAAAATCTTTCTTGGATGAAAATTCAACTCTTGTCTTGAAAATTAGTCTTTTTGGATAGAAAATAAATCATTTTGATAACCGTGACGCGCTTTTCAAAAATGAATTATTTTTAACAGTTAGTGTACAAAGCGCGATGTAGGAATTTTTTAATTTTCCAACGAAGTATAGGATAGTTTAGCTTTTAACGTTTGAATAATGAGTTCATTAAGATTCTAAGTTTCCAATCATCAAAAATATAATTTTGAATGTGTTTAGAATAATTAAGACTTGAGCGTTGAAAATTATAGTTTTGAATTCACACTTCGCAAACAGTTTGATCTTCCAGACCTTGAAACCAAATTTTTTTTTGCCAGATTTAAATTTCGTGATTTGAAGTGTCAGTATAAAGCAATTTTCAATCGAAGATAATCATTTTTTTAAATCCCACAATAACTTTCTATAAAAATTTCTATAACACATAATCTGGATTTTACAGGAATAAATTCTTATTAATTTCGGACAAATTGTTATTTAAGGAAAGGTACACATTTTCCCATTATAAATGCATTTTAGTATTGTATTCACCAATAGAATCCATGTCCTCGCGTAAAGTGCTTACAGGCAAATTTGCAAATTTAATATAGGCAACAAATTCTGCAAAATAAAATTATATGGTACCTTGTGTCGTTCTTCCAAAAAGTCAATTTTTTTACATTCTCATCATAAGCAGAAGGTTTTGTTCTAATGTTTCTTTCTAACAACAATTGATAAAAAACTTGCAGATCTTTTTTGATTGAACAAGTTTTGCCGAATATTGTTTTTCTTACCTTGTGTCGTTTTTCTAAACACTTAATTATTTCATTTCTGATTTTATTTTTTGCAAACTAAACAAAAACTGCGCGCCCTATCAAAGAATGTATAGCTCTTTTATGAGCAAACAACTTTCGTCCATTTATTTATTTTTTTGCAGCTTGTGTTATTTTTTTAGAAATTTCGGATTTAGGGTGTCTCAAAACGTGGATATGCAAAGGAAGGCGCGATAGCCACGTTTCAAATAAAAATAAAATATCTTCTAATTATGATGAGAATATAAAAAATTGCGATTAGGAATAAAAGTTTTTCAATAAATAATTTTTATATGTATCAAAGTTTTGAAATTTAAAAAAATCTTTCGTCTCTTGAAAACCACCACTAACTATAGTATGGCAATTCTTGAGAGTATAATCTAATACATTTTTCCCTCGAATTGCATTTCCGCATGAAAGTTACCTCCTAAGATTTTATTTTTATTTCACTTTCTTTTACGGTTTGCAGCGAAGAAGAGTGAAAAGTAATCATCATAAGCAACTGCATATCGAAAAATGTTCTATCTCGTCCATGATTTCACAATGTTTGGAAGAATAGATTTGATATTTTTTTGCACAATAAACTAAAA